>RCUC01000148.1:0-89025 GCA_003697995.1 Taxidea taxus jeffersonii | reverse complement strand
TGTGGTATGAGGCATATATATATATGTAAGTATATATATATATATATGTGGTATGTATATATATATATACATATATGTGGTATGAGGCATATATATATATGTAAGTATATATATATATATATATATATATATATAATGAACTCATCCTTATTCATCCTTAAATGGACATATGGACAATTGAGTTCTTTCCATAATTTAGCTATTATTGATAATGTTGGTATAAATATCAGGGTTTATGTACCCCTTTGAATCAGTATATATGTATCCTTGGATAAATACCTAGTAAGGCCATTGCTGGTTCAAAGGGTAGTTCAATTTTTAACTTTACCAGGAAGTGCCATTTTGTTTTCTAGAGTAGCTTCTTTCTTTTTTTTTAATTTTTATTTTTTTAATTTCCTTTCAGTGTACCAGAATTCATTGTTTATGCACCACACCCAATGTTCCATGCAATACGTGCCCTCCATAATAAGAACCAACAGGCTCACCCAACTTACCAGCCCCCACCCCTTCAAAACCCTCAGATTGTTTTCATTCATGGTTTCAATTTCATGGTTCATCTCCCCCTCCAATTTCCCCCAACTCCCTTCTCATGTCCTCCATGTTATTTCTTATGCTCCAAAAATAAGTGAAACCATATGATAATTGACTCTCTCTGATTGACTTATTTCACTCAGCATCATCTCTTCCAGTCCCATCCATGTTGATACAAAAGTTTGGTATTCGTCCTTTCTGATGGAGGCATAATACTCCATAGTATATATGGACCACATCCTCCTTATCCATTCATCCATTGAAGGGCATCTTGGTTCTTTCCACAGTTTGGTGACTGTGGCCATTGCTGCTATGAACATTGGGGTACAGATGGCCCTTCTTTTCACTGCATCTGTATCTTTGATTCAAATATCCAGTAGTGCATTTGCAGGGTCATAGGAAAGCTCTATTTTTAATTTCTTAAGGAATTTCCACACTGTTTTCCAAAGTGGCTGCACCAACTTGCATTCCCACAGACAGTGTAATAGGGTTCCCCTTTCTCCACATCCTCTCCAACACACATTGTTTACTGTCTTTTTAATTTTGCCCATTCTAACTGGTGTAAGGTGGTATCTCAATGTTGTTTAAATTTTAATCTCCCTGATGGCTAGTGATGAATATTTTTTCATGTGTCTGATAGCCATTTGTATGTCTTCATTGGAGAAGTGTCTGTTTATGTTTTCTGCCCATTTTTGACATGATTATCTGTTTTGTGTGTGTTGAGTTTGAGAAGTTCCTTATAGATCCTGCATATCAGCCTTTTGTCTGTACAGTCATTTGCAAACATCTTCTTCCATTCTGTGGGATCCTTCTTTGTTTTGTTGACTGTTTCCTTTGCTGTGCAGAAGCTTTTGATCTTGATGAAGTCCCAAAAGTTCATTTTCACTTTTGTTTACTTTGCCTTTGGAGACATATCTTGAAAGAAGTTGCTGTGGCCGATATTGAAGAGGTTACTGCCTATGTTCTCCTCTATGATTCTGCTGGATTCTTGCCTCACATTGAGGTCTTTTATCCATTTTGAGTTTATCTTTGTGTATGGTGTAAGAGAATGGTCAAGTTTCATTCTTCTACAAGTAGATGTCCTATTACTGCAGCACCATTTATTGAAGAGTCTGTCTTTTTCCCACTGTATATTTTTTCCTGCTTTGTCAAAGATTCTTTGACCATAGAGTTGAGGGTCCATATCTGGGCTCTCTCCTCTGTTCTACTGGTCTATGTGTCTGTTTTTATGCCAGTATCATGCTGTATTGGTGATCACAGCTTTGCAATAAAGCTTGAAATCAGACAACATGATGCCCCCAGGTTTGTTTTTCTTTTTCAGCATTTCCTTAGCAATTCACTGTCTCTTCTGATTCCATACAAATTTTAGGATTCTTTGCTCCAGCACTTTGAAAAATGCTCATGGAATTTTGATCGGAATGGCACTGAAAGTGTAGATTGCTTTAGGCAGCATAGAAAGTTTAACAATGTTTACTCTTCTGATCCATGAGCATGGAATGGTCTTCCATCTTTTTGTGTCTTCTTCGATTTCTTTCATGAGTGTTCTGTTGTTCTTTGAGTACAGATCCTTTACCTCTTTAGTTGGTTTATTCCCAGGTATCTTATGGTTCTTGGTGCTATAGTAAATAGACTCAATTCTCTAATATCCCTTTCTGTATTTTTATTGTTAGTGTGTAAGAAAGCAACTGATTTCTGTACATTGACTTTGTATCCTGCCACATTACTGAATTGCTGTGAGTTCTAGTAGTTTGGGGGTGGGGTCTTTTGGGTTTTCCATATAAAGTATCATGTCATCTGTGAAGAGAGAGAGTTTGACTTCTTCATTGCCTTTTATTTCTCTTTGTTATCTGATTCCTTTTGCTAGGACTTCTAATACTATGTTGAACAAGAGTGGTGAGAGTGGGCATCCTTGCCGTGTTCCTGGTTGCAACGGGAAGGCTGTGAACTTTTTCGCATTAAGGATAACATTTGCTGTGGGTTTTTCATTTAGATTTTATGAAGTGGAGGAATGTTCCCGCTATCCCTATACTTTGAAATGTTTTAATCAGGATGGATGCTGGATTTTGTCAAATGCTTTTTCTGCACCAATTAAGAGGACCATGTGGTTCTTCTCTCTTCTATTATTGTTCTGTTCTATCACATTGATTGATTTGCGAATGTTGAACCATCCTTGCAACCCAAGGATGAATCCCTCCTGGTCATGGCGGATAATCGTTTTAATGTGCTGTTGGATCCTATTTGCTAGGATATTGTTGAGAATCTTAGCATCCATATTCATCAGGGATATTGGTCTGAAATTCTCCTTTTTGGTGGGGTCTTTGGGTGGTTTGGGGACCAGAGTAATGTTGGCTTCATAAAAAGAGTCTGGAAGTTTTCCTTCTGCTTCAATTTTTTGAAACCGCTTCAGGAGAATAGGTGTTATTCCTCCTTTGAATGTTTGGTAGAATTCCCCAGGGAATCCATCAGGTCCTGGGCTTGTGTTTTTTGGGAGGTTTTTGATCACTGCTTCAATCTCATTACTAGATAGCCGTCTATTCAGGTTGTCAGTTTATTCCTGGTTCAATTTTCGAAGTTTATAGTTTTCCAGGAATGCATCCACTTTATCTGGTTTTCTTAACTTATTGGCATAAAACTGTCGATAATAATTTCTGATGATTTTTTCTATTTCCTTGGTGTTGTGATCTCTCCCTTTTCACTCATAATTTTATTAATGTGGGCCTTCTCTCTTTTCTTTTGGATTAGCTTGGCCAGTGGCTTATCAATCTTATTGATTCTTTCAAAAAAACAACTTCTAGTTTCTTTGATGCGTTCTACTGTATTTCTACTTTGTATCTCATTGATCTCTGCTCTGATCTTGATTATTTCCCTTCTTGTGTGTGGGGTTGGCTTAATTTGTTGTTGATTCTCCAGTTCTTTAAGGTGTAGAGACAGCTGGTGTATTTGGATATTTCTTTTTCTTTTTCTTTTTTTTCTTTTTTTTTTTTTTTTTTATGGAGACTTGGATGGCTATGTATTTCCCCCTTAGGAGCACCTTTGCTGTATCCCATAGGTTTTGGACCAAAGTGTCTTCATTCTCATTGGCTTCCATGAATTATTTAAGTTCTTCTTTGATTTCCTGGTTGATCCAAACATTCTTAAGCAAAGTGGTCTGTTTCTTCTAGGTGTTTGAATTCCTTCCTAACTTTTTCTTGTGGGTGAGTTCCAGTTTCAAACCATTATGATCTGAGAATATGCAATATTTTGGTATCCATTGAGTCCTGATTTGTGACCCAGCCTATTTACTAGGAGTAAAAGATCTTTTATATTAAATACTTTTCAATGTTCAGTGTTGTACATCATTTTTTAAAGCTATAGGAGAATATGCAAAGCCATAGATCCCTATGGTTTGAATTTACAATTGGTTACTTTTGATGCTGATCATATTTTAATGTACTGATATGCTATGAGCTGAATGCTTTTTGAGGGACTCCCATTTTTGGTTAATGGCCGTTTCACCTTTAAGGTGTCTTTTCTTATGTTTTTTTCTATGACCATAGAGTTTCACCCCTTATGAATAGGCATACATTATTCTTTGCATATGAAATGAGGTAGAAATGAAATGTTCTCCAATAAGTTTGCTTACATGTTTTTGCCTACAACCTATTTTTTCCTTTACCTTTCTTAGTTTTTTCCCAGTTTTACTGAAATAGCATTGATGTAACTTATGTAACTTCTAGGTATATGACAGCATAATTTGGTAACATATATTGTGAAATGATTACTATAATAAGGTTAGTTGACACCTCTATTCCCTCAAATAATTACCATCTCTGTAAGAATAACATTTATTTACATTTTTTAAGGTTTTATTTATTTATTTGATAGACAGAGAAAGAGAGAGAGCAATCAGGGGAACAGCAAAGGAAGAAGGAGAAGCAGGCCCCCTGCTGAGCAGGGACTCCCTCCCCAATGCAGGACTCGATCCCAGGACCCGAGGATAATGACCTAAGCAGAAGGCAGCTGCATAACTGACTGACCACCTAGGCACCCCATAGAAATAACACTTAAAGTCAATTTTTATTACCGGGTATTTACTCCAAAGATACAGATGTAGTGAAAAGAAGGGCCACCTGTACCCCAATGTTCATAGCAGCAATGGCCACAGTCACCAAACTGTGGAAAGAGCCAAGATGTCCTTCAACGAGCGAATGGATAAAGATGTGGTCCATATACACTATGGAGTATTATGCCTCCCTGAGAAAGGATGAATACTCAACTTTTGTATCAACATGGATGGGACTGGAAGAGATTATGCTGAGTGAAATAAGTCAAGCAGAAAGAGTCAATTATCATATCGTTTCACTTGTGGAGCACAAGGAATAACACAAAGGACGTTTGGAGAAGGAAGGGAAAAGTGAATTGGGGGAAATTGGAGGGGGAGACGAATTATGACAGACTGTGGATTCTGAGAAAAAGAGGATTTTGGAGGGAAGGAAGTGTTGGGTGAGCCTGGTGGTGGGTATTAAGGAGGGCGTATATTGCATGGAGCACTTGGTGTGGTGCATAAGCAATGAATTCTGGAACACCGAAAGAATACAATTAAAATTAAAAAGTAATAAATAAATTGTAAATAGAATTATTGTAAAAAGTCAATTTTAGAAAAGAGTTTATTTATTTGAGAGAGAGAGAGCACAAGCAGGGGTGAGGTGCAGAGGGAGAGGGAGAGGCAGGCCTCCTGCTGAGCTGTAACTCCAAGGTGGCATTTCATCCCAGGACTCTGTGGTCATAGCCTGAGCCAAAGGCGGATACTTAACCAACTGAGCCACCCAGGCACCACTTGAAGTCAACTTTTAAAACAACTTCCATAAATATGACACAGTATTACTGATTACAGTCACCATAGTATACATTTGATATCAGAACCTCAGGCCTCTTACAGGTGGCAGCATGTGTCACCTGCCCACATTTACCCGTTTTCCCCTTCCCAACCCTTGGCAGCCAACATTCCAATCTGTCTTTTTGACATTACATTTTTTAGACTCCATATGTAAGTGAGAACATGTAGTATTTGTTTTTGTCTGTCTGAAATTTTCACTTATAATGCACAATATATTGATTAATGTCATAAATGGCAGGATTCCCTCCTTTTTATGGATGAATAAAATTCCATTATATATTTATATACCACATTTTCTTTATCCACTTAACTATCAGTGAACACATAGGTTGTTTCCATGTCTTCACTGTTGTGAATAAATCTCTGGTGAAACGTGAACATGGAATGCACATTATCACTTAATAATGATTTCATTTCTTTGTATATATGACCATAAACGAGATTACTAAATTCCATGTTAGTTTCTATGTTCAGCGCTTCTTAAAGACTCTGTGTAATGTTTTCCTTAGTGAGATTAACACTTTACATTCTCACCGATGTTGCACAAATTTCCATTTTCTCCACACCCTAGCCAACACTTGGTAGCTCTTGTCTTTTGAATAGTAGCTATTCTAACATGTACGAAGTAATATTTCATTGTGATTTTACAGCATTTCCCTGATGATCAGTGTTTGCAGTCTAGGTCCAGAGGTTCAGCTGGTCTAGGATGGGCTGTAATTTCTGGTCAAGGACCTGGCCTGATCCTGGGGTAGGTTGAAATCATGGGTCTGTGGTTATTGGCTTCGCACTGGGTCCAGCTAGAGTCTGGAGTATTGAGTTATCAGGGGCTGGTTTGGAACCAGCAGACACAGGAACTACATGGGCTGCAGGAGCTGGCCAGTGCCAGGTGGTCCACGAACCTGGGTTCATGGACACTGCCTGTGGATCATGAGCATTCCCTAAGGCTCCTGGAAACACATGGGGTCACTGGAGCTGATAGGTGCTGGGTGAACCCAGAGGCTTGGGTTCGCAGGAGCCTCCAGACAGCTACCTAGGACCATGGGGGGGGGGTGGTCCTCTTGGTGCTGGAGTCAGCTGAATCAGGGGCGTGGTGCAGTCAGGTGATTACTTCCTCTCCTGCCTCAGGGAAGCCGTTGCCGCCCTGGGCTGCCCAGGTAGGTGGGAAGAGTGAAAGAGGCAATGTGAACCTCTCTTTCCTACCTTCATCGATGCATCTTTTCTGATTTTTGTGTTTCATCCAGGAGCTAGAATTCCTCACCTGGAATTCTTGGCTCTTGTGAAAGAATTTTTAGGCATTGATAGTTCTTCAAAAAGAAATTTCAAGGTTAAGGGGCAATGAGTTTTAAAAATTTAAAATTTAAAAATTTCTGAGCCACTTTTTTTTTTTTTTTTTGGTTAATGTCACTTCTCCCTCATTATGTATTGATTAGTAAATTGCCCCATTAAATTGCCTTTCCCCATTTGTCAGAGACCAGTGTTTGAGAATGTACAGGTTTATTCCCACACTTTTTATTCTGCTTTAATTATCTAGTTACACTTACACCAAATCCACAATGTCTTCATTACTGGAGCTATAGAATAAACCTTAACATAAGAGAGGGTAAATTTTCTAAATCTGAGGGATTTCATTTAAAAAATTTTCCAAGATTCTTCCCATTACTCTTACTTTTGTTTTATGTATGTTTTTGTAATTACATTGTTAGTTTTCCAAAAATTATGTTTGAATTTCATTGAGATTAAAGTAAATCTTATTCAATGCAATTTGTGTCTCAATTACTTTATCAACTTCTATATTTTTCTATCTTTATTTATTTTTTATAAACTTCTGTATTTCTTATTATCAACTTCTGTATTTTTGTTTTCAGTTTTTTCAATATATCACATTTGTCCTCCAACTTTTCAAGCATTTTGTCATTAGACTTTTTTTTACACATTTTATTCAAATTCAAGTTACTTAACATACAGTGTATTATTAGTTTCAGGGGTAGAATTTAGGATTCATCAGTTGCATATAACACCCAGTGCTCATCACATCCACGTGCCTTCCTTAACGCCTGTCACCCAGTTACCCCATCCCCCACTCCCACCCCTCCAGAAACCCTCAGATTGTTCCCTATAGTTGAGAGACTCTTATTATTTGCCTCCCTCTGTCATTATCTTATTTTTCCTTCCCTTCCCCCATGTTCATCTGTTTTGATTCTTAAATTCCACATGTGAGAAATCATATGGTATTGTCATTCTTTGACCAACTTCTCTCACTTAACATAATATGCTCTAGTTCTATCCACTCTGTCACAAATAACAAGACTTCATTCTTCTAAATGACTGAGTAATATTCCATTGCATATCTATACTTATCTATTATCTATCTATCATCTATCTATCTACCTACTTCACATCTTCTTTATCAGTTCATCAGTAGATGGACACCTGGGTTCTTTTCGCTATTGTGGATATTGCTGCCAGAAACAATGAGGTGCAGGTGTCCCTTCAAGTCCCTATGTATTTATCATTTGGATAAATTCCAAGTAGTGCAGTTGCTGGTTCACAGGGTAGCCCTATTTTTAACTTTCTGAGGAAACTCCATACTGTTCTCCAGACTGACTGCACCAGTTTGCATTCCCACCAGCACTGGAAGAGTGTTCCCCTTCTCTGAATCCTCACCAACACCTGTCATTGCCTGACTGGTTAATTTCAGCCATTCTGACTGGTGTGAGGTGGTATCTCATTGTGGTTTTGATTTGCATTTCCCTGATGATGAGTGATATTGAGCATTTTTCATGTGCTTATTAGCCATTTGTATGTCTTCTCCATTTTTTTTTTTTTTTGGTGTGTGTTGAGTTTGATAAGTTCTTTATAAATTTTATTCTTTTTAATTTTTAAGATTGATTTATTAATTTATTGATTTATTTGACACAGGGAGAGAGAGCACAAGCAGGGGAGTGAGAAAGGGAGAAGCAGGCTCCTTTGAGCAGAGAGCCCAATGAGGGGCTAAATCCAAAGACCCTAAGATCATGATCTGAGCTGAAGACAGACACTTAACCAATTGAGCCACCTAGGCAACCCAGTTCTTTATAGACCTTAGATATCCATTATGTCATTTGCAAATATCTTTTTCCCATTCTATAGGTTGTCTTTTAGTTTTGTTGATAGTTTACTTCTCTATGCAGAAGTTTTTATCTTGATGAAGTCCCCATATTTCATTTTTTATATCATTTATGTTGCTTCCAGAAATGTGTCCAGTAAGAAGTTGCTGCATCCGAATTCAAAGAGATTGCTGCCTGTGTTCCCCTCAAGGATTTTGGTGGTTTCCTGTCTCATATTTAGTTCTTCTACCCATTTTGAATTAATTTTTGTGTATTGTGTAGGAAATTGTTCCAGTTTCATTCTTCTGTATGTTGCTGTCCAATTTTCACAACAATGTTCATTGAAGAGACTGTCTTTTTTCCCATTGACTTCTGTGCATTGATTTTATGTCCTGACACTTTACTGAATTCCTGTACAAGTTCTAGCAGTTTTGGAGTGGAGTCTTGGGTTTTCCACATATACTACCATATCATCTGCAAAGAGTGATTGTTTCACTTCTTCTTTGCCAATTTGGATGCCTTTCATTTCTATTTGTTGTCTGATTGCTGAGGCTAGGACTTCTAGTACTATGTTGAATAGCAGTGTGATAACGAACATCCCTGCCGTCTCCTGACCTTAGTGGAAAAGCTCTCCATTTTTCTCCATTGAGAATGATATTTGTGGTGGGTTTTTCGTAGATGGCTTTGATAATATTGAGGTATGTGTCCTCTATCCCTACACTTTGAAGAGTTTTGATAAGGAAGGGATGTTGTACTTTGTCAAATGCTTTTTCAGCATCTATTGAGAGTATCATATGGTTCTTGTTCTTTCTTTTGTTAATGTATTGTATCACATTGATTGATTTGCCAATGTTGTACCAACCTTGCAGACTTGGAATAAATCCCACTTGGTCGTGGGAAATAGTCCTTTTAATGTACTGTTGGATCCTATTGGCTAGTATTTTGGTGAGAATTTTTGCATCTGTGTTCATCAAGGATATTGGTCTGTAATTCTCTTTTTTTGATGGGATCCTTGTCTGGTTTGGGGATCAAGGTGATGCTGGCCTCATAAAATAAGTTTGAAAGTTTTCCTTCCATTTCTATTTTTTGGAACAGTTTCAGGAGGATAGGAATTAATTCTTCTTTAAATGTTTGGTAGAATTTTCCTGGGAAGCCATCTGGCCCTGGGCTTTTGTTTGTTTGGAGATTTTTGATGACTGTTTCAATCTCCTTACTGGTTATGGGTCTGTTCGGGTTTTCTATTTTTTTCCTGGTTCATTTATGGTAGTTTATATGTCTCTAAGAATGCATCCATTTCTTCCAGATTGTCAAATTTGCTGGCATAGAGTTGCTCATAATATGTTCTTATAATTGTTTGTATTTCATTGGTGTTGGTTGTGATCTCTCTGCTTTCATTCATGATTTTATTTATTTGGGTCCTTTCTCTTTTCTTTTGGATAAGTCTGGCCAGGGGTTTATCAATCTTATTAATTTTTTCAAAGAACCAGCTCCTAGTTTTGCTGATTTGTTCTATTGGTTTTTGTTGTTGTTGTTGTTGTTGTTGTTGGTTTCCTCTGATCTTTATGATTTCTCTTCTCCTGCTGGGTTTAGGCTTTCTTTTTTGTTCTTTCTCCAGCTCCTTTAGCTGTAGGATTAGGTTGTGTATTTAAGACCTATCTTGCTTCTTGAGAAAGGCTTGTATCACTATATATTTTCCTCTCAGGATTGCCTTTGCTGTGTCCCACAGATTTTGAACCATTATGTTTTCATTATCATTTGTTTCCATGAATTTGTTAAATTCTTCTTTAATTTCCTGGTTAAATTCTTCTTTAATTTCCAGCATTCTTTATAAGGATGCTGTTTACTTTCCATGTATTTGGGTTCTTTCTAAATTTCCTCTTGTGATTGAGTTCTAGCTTCAGAGCATTGTGGTCTGAAAATATGCAGGGAATGATGACAATCTTTTGATACCAGTTGAGACCTGATTTATGACCCAGGATGTGATCTATTCTGGAGAATATTCCATATGCGTTAGAGAAAATGTGTATTCTGTTGCTTTGGGATGGAGTGTTCTGAATATATCTGTGATGTCCATCTGCTCCAGTGTGTCATTTAAGATCTTTATATCCTTGTTGATCTTTTGCTTAATGATCTGTCTATTTCAGTGAGGGGAGTGTTAAAATCCCCTATTATTATTGTATTATTGTCAACGTGTTTCTTTGATTTTGTTGTTAATTGGTTTATATAGTTGACTCCTCCCATGTTAGGGGCATAGATATTTAAAATTGTTAAATCTTCTTGTTGGGCAGACCCTTTGAGTATGATATAGTGTCCTTCTTCATCTCTTATTATACTCTTTGGATTAAAATCTAATTGATCTGATATAAGGATTGCCACCCCAGCTTTCTTCTGATGTCCAATAGCATGGTAAAGTGTTTTCCACCCCCCTCACTTTCAATCTGGAGGTGTCTTTGGGTCTAAAATGAGTTTCTTGTAGGCAGCATATTGATGGGTTTTGTTTTTTTATCCATTCTGATACCCTGTGTTTTTTTTTTTATTGGGACATTTAGCCCATTTACATTCAGGATAACTATTGAGAGATATGAATTTAGTGCTATTGTATTATTGCCTGTAAGGTAACTGTTACTGTATCTTATCTCTGTTCCTTTCTGATCTACTACTTTTAGGGTCTGTCTTTGCTTAGAGGGCCCCTTTCAATATTTCCTGTAGAGCTGGTTTGGTGTTTGCAAATTCTTTCAGTTTTTGTTTGTCCTGGAAGCTTTTTATCTCTCCTTCTATTTTCAATGATAGCCTTGCTGGAAATAGTATTCTTGGCTTCATGTTTTTCTTGTTTAGTGCTCTGAATATATCATGCTAGTTCTTTCTGGCCTGCCAGGTCTCTGTGGGTAAGTCCACTGCCAATCTAATATTTTTACCATTGTATGTTACAGACTTCTTGTCCCAGGTTGCTTTCAGGATTTTCTCTTTGTCGCTAAGACTTGTAAATTTTACTAATAGGTGATGGGGTGTGGACCTATTCTTATTGATTTTGAGTGGGATTCTCTGCATCTCCTGAATTTTGATGCTTGTTCCCTTTGCCATATTGGGGAAATTCTCTATAATAATTCTCTCCAGTATACCTTCTGCTCCCCTCTCTCTTTCTTCTTCTTCTGGAATCCCAATTATTCTAATGTCATTTTGTCTTATGGTGTCACTTATCTCTCGAATTCTCCCCTCGTGATCCAGTAGTTGTTTGTCTCTCTTTTGCTCAGCTTCTTTTTTCTCTGTCATTTGGTCTTCTATATCACTAATTCTTTATTTTGCCTCATTTATCCTAGCAGTAAGAGCCTCCATTTTTCATTGCACCTCATTAGTAGCTTTTTTAATTTCAACTTGGTTAGATTTTAGTTTTTTTTTTTTTTTAATTTCTCCATAAAGGGCTTTTATCTCTCTGGACAGAGCTTCTCTAATATCTTCCATGACTTTTTTGAGCCTGGCTAGAACCTTGAGAATCATCATTTTGAACTCTAGATCTGACATATTACCAATGTCCATATTGACTAGCTCTCTAGCCTTCGGTACTGTCTCTTGTTCTTTTCTTTGTGGTGAGTTTTTCTGCCTTATCATTTTGTCCAGATAAGAATATGTGAAGGAGCAAAAAAATACTAAAAACATGCCAAAGGCCACAGGAAAATGTGCTTTAACCAAATCAGAAACAACCCCAAATCATGGAGGGGGGAGAAAGGGGATAAAAAGAAGTTCAGAAAAAAAATTAAAAAGAAAACAAAGAAAAAAGATAACAGATAAAAATATATATATATGTATTTTATGTATATATAATGTATTATTGTATATACATAATGTATTTTATGTATATATAATGTATATATATATACATATGTGTGTGTGTATATATATATATATATATATATATATATATAATTAGACTCATGACTAGAACAGGGACACCCACTTAATTTTGGGAGTATTTTAGTCTATTACAAGAAACTACCTCCCAAAATTTTAAAGAATGAAAAACATATATAAGGGTAAACACAATGAAGAGTTGGAATATGCCTATAAAGATGAAAAAAATTTTTTTTAATTTCTAAAAAAGGAGTTGGTAAAGTAAGTTGGTTGGGAGAATAAAGTAAAAGAAACTGGAGAGAATTTGCTCGGGTTGTTGACTAGAACAGGCTCAGAGCCAGATTTAGGGTATATTTTGATCTATTAGAAGAAGTTGTACCCCAAATTTTTTAGAAGAAAAAACCCTGTGTATACCAAAAATCAATTTAGATACAATGAAGGAAAAATATGACTATAAGAATGAAGGTTCAGAAAACATTATTATTTTTTTTAATGAAAGGTATTGTTAAGATAAACTAGTTAAAAAACATTAAAAGAAGAAAGGGTGAAAGTTAAAAAAATATTTAGCAGAAGAAAAAAAAATTAAATTAAATAAAATTAATTAACTGCAAGACTAAAGAATCATGGGGAGAAAGCCATGAATCCCATGCTTTGATTTCTCCTCCTCTAGAATTCCGATGTTCTTCTTGGTCAATGAACTTGGTCTTGGCTGGATTTCTTCCTGATCTTCTGGGGGAGGGGCCTGTTGTAGTGATTTTCAAGTGTCTTTTCCCCAGGCATAATTGCACTGCCCTTACCAGGGGTCGGGCTAAGTAATCCGCTCAGGTTCACTTTTGGGAGCTTTTGTTCCCTGAATGCTTTCCGCAGAGTTCTGGAGGACGGTAATGAAAATGGTGGCCTCTCAATCTCCTGCCCATAGGTGCTGAGAGTTTGGGGCCCCATATCTCAGTGCGGCCTCAGAGAAAAGTGCTCAATCACTCCTGTCTCCCTGGCCTCTGCCCTCTCTGAGCTCAACCAGCCTGTGATCAAGCGTCTCTATCTCTGGCACACAGCTCCACCTTGAGTCTCCAAATCCTGTGGATCCCTGAGCTCTTCCAGGGCGGGGTCTCCCTAGATCTTGTGGGGACCCCACACACAGAGCACAAGCCTGTGTCATGGATTACAGTTAAAGATAACCCCACATTGAGAGCTCACTCCTCAGCTCTGTCTCTGTAGTTGGCTTCCCTGCTCTAATACCTGTGAGCTCTGCAACACTCAGACACCCCTGATCCTTCTGTGATCCAGTGGGACCTGGGGCCATGCTGTCCCTGCAAGGTCTTCACTCCAGATTAGCCTCAGGAATGATGTCCCTCAGTGGAGCAGACTTAAAAGTCCTGATTTTGGGGACACCTGGGTGGCTCAGTTGGTTAAACAGCTGCCTTCGGCTCGGGTCATGATCCCAGCGTCCTGGGATCGAGTCCCACATCGGGCTCCTTGCTCGGCAGGGAGCCTGCTTCTCCCTCTGCCTCTGCCTGCCTCTCTGTCTGCCTGTGCTCACTCTCTCTCTAACTAATGAATAAATAAAATCTTTAAAAAAAAAAAAAGTCCTGATTTTGTGCTCTGTTGTTCCACCGCTTCCCAGGAGCCGGCCCCTCCCCCTGTGATCTATCTTCCTGTCGCTTTGGATTCAGTTCTCCACCAGTCCTACCTTTCAGAAAGTGGTAAATTTTCTGTTTCTAGAAGTGTTGCTCTTCTTCTCTTCGATCTACTGTTGGATTTGTAGGTGTTCACGATGGTTTGATAAGTTACCTAGCTGATCTCCTGCTACCTGATGTCGTCTCACCCTGCTACTTCTCTGCCATCTTGACTCCTCCCCCCAATCAGTTTTAATGGTTGTCTGTAGTGACAAATTTTCATCTTATTTTTTGAAAATTTAACCAAATTCTAAAGCCTGTTGTAGTTATTGGGATAGTTTAGTTTTGTCCTGAAAACAACAATGAAAATAATTCTTTGCTCTGTCCAAAATGCCTAAAATTGCTGAGCTCTCTGATTGCCAATGGAATATTCTTTTAATAAGGATATCACCCTCTTACAAGCAAATCTGAGTCACTTGTATATCATCAATTAAATCTCAAGATAGATGCATACTCTAATTCATTTCCCACATTTCACAAAACTGGGAAAAGTCTCATTTTTTTTCCAGAAATTTTATGAATGACATAATTTTAAGGCAAGAACTATTTGTTTTTTACTACTTTTCCAAAAGTGGAAAATTGTGAAAAAAACAGTTACTCACTACTTTTTTAGACCACTTTGAATGTTTGTATTTCCATGACCTAGGAATAGCATGAGAATATGTGTTCATATTGAAATAAAATTTACATTTATATAATTGTATTAACAGTCATCTGTTTTAATGGAAGAGAAATACAAGGAAAAACCTTTGGTAGCTCCTTTGATTTGACCCTGGTCTGAAAATACTTCCATATATGAAACTTTTTTAAAAAAATTTTATTTATTCATTTGACAGACAGAGATCATAAGTAGGCAGAAAGGCAGGCAGAGATGGTGGGGGTGGGGGAGAGAAGCAGGCTCCCTGCTGAGCAGAGAGCCCGATTTGGGGCTCAATCCCAGGACCCTGAGATCATGTCCTGAGCTGAAGGCAGAGGCTTTAACCCACTGAGCCACCCAGGTGCCCCCATATATGAAACTTTTGCTCTTAAATGAATATGGTGCTAAGTATTCTTTAAAAAAAAAATCTCCACTTTTTTTTTCTCTTGTTGAGGTAATAGTCAACAAATTTCACCAAACATAACTGATTATAGCTCTCATGTGTGAGAAGATATTAACCATGAGAAAAATATATTTGTTTAGCACTATTAATCTGAAGATACCTAACTCCTCTCAGTGTCCTTTTTGAAAATGCTAATAAACTACACTAAGTAAATTATCTTCTCCCTTGGAATTTATCATCTCTAGCCAAAACAAACCACGCAAACAAACATGTGAGAACTTGTAATGGTATTTTCCTAAATTTATCAGTTCTACTTAATGGAAAAATATATGTACTAAGTGTTAATATTTCTGATACAAATTTTTTTATGGTTGAAGAATGAAAAAAAAAATGCCCCTAAGTTTTTGGCAACTCTCACTTCTGAAATTTGATATGCTCCCTTAAAGTTTGTGAAAGTGAACTTTGAAAGTCTAATGTACAGTAGAATTATGAACTTTGAATATGAGATAAGTGAAGTCGTGAATAAAAATATGGCATCATGAAAGGATAATTGTTATGTAGTTATTAAGAATTAGGAGGAGAGGGGCACCTGGGTGGCTCAGTGGGTTAAACCTCTGCCTTAGCTCAGGTCATGATCTCATGGTCCTGGAATCAAGCACTGCAATGGGCTCTCTGCTCAGCAGGGAGAATGCTTCCTCCTCTCTCTCTTTCTCTGCCTGCTTTTCTGCCTACTTGTGATCTCTGTGTGTCAAATAAATAAATAAAATCTAAAAAAAAAAAAAAAGAATTAGGAGGAGATTAATCCTGGATGGTGACAGATGATAATCACAGTAGTGGTGAGTAATATGTGATATAGAGACATATCAAATCACTATGTTATAAACCTGAAGCTAAAGTAAAATTATATGTCAACTATACTTCCATAGTATAACTTAAAAAAAAAAAAACTCAAAGAGACATTACAAAAAGTTGGAAAGTCTCTAGCTCTTACTTTATAAGATTTTATAGAACCAATGCATCCATGTAATCATACCATACAGCCTCTACTCAATGTTTTAGGTTTAAGTCAGTTCCTTCACCTTAGGAAGAGGTGGGAGAAATTTTCTGCTTTTTTTGTAAATCACACACATATGGACTGATTTCCTATTTCCTTTAAAATGTTTTAGTGGTTGGATCATTGCTGAACTGATAGAAGAAACTTGGTATTATTCTAAATAATCATATAATGCCCAATGAAATTATAAAAAAGGTGTTATTCTAATACGTTATATTTATAATTAGGGTTGCATTTGGTGGTGTGACAAGTTTGGTACATTTTTATTTCCACATGGCACAATGTTTACACTTTATTTTTTGTCAAGATATACTGATTAAAAGAGACAAGATGCTGGGGAAGTAGGAGGAGGCGCCGTTTCAACCTATACCCTAAGGTAAGCTGATTACCTACCAAAGAACTCTGATCACCCATGAAATCAGCCTGAGATTAGAATATACACTTCTGGATCTCTACGGGGGCAGAAGACACCAGTGGGCAAGTAAAGCGGAGGGAGAACATCAGACTAATATCAGAAGATAAACAAAAGTGGGAGGGAGCCACCAGAAGCGACCTATTGGAAAGTGATACCCCAATACGAGAGTGCCCTAGGATTGGGGACCAGCATTGACTTGGAGTCTGGTTGGGGCACTTAAAGAGAGTAAAGGATCATGGGGGAGATTGTGGGAATTGGGGTGGTTGTGGACAAAGGCTTGAGTCCCCAGACCCAGGGCGGCCACCCCGGTGCTGAGCCCGAGAGAGTGCGACAAAGAAGCCAGGTCTTGGTCCCTGGGCCACAAGTGCACCCGAGTGCATCAGGGTGTGGCTCCTGTGAGGGGCAGGAAGCCTCCCCAGCCAGCAGAACCAGAACCACAGCCTTTTGCACTCTCCACACGTGGTGCTACCAAAGTCTGAATCATGTCCCACACCTTCATCTGAGAGAGGTGCATGCAGGAAACAGCTGGTGCTCTCTCAGACCAGAGAGTCTGAGCGCTCCCGGCCCAGGCCAGTGGGAAAATCTCAGTGCTGCACTATCACTGCTTGGGGCCTCTCTGGTGGTCTGGAGCTGCCCAGACAGCAGCAGCTATCATGGTTTTAGGTACAAGCAGGAGTTCCTGTGTCCCCAGAGACCTAGACTGGGAACGTGCTCTGCCAGCGGCCAAGGGGGAATTTATGTGCTCTGGAGCACCCAGAGGGGAACAGACTGAGGCTTCTCTCTGAGAGGGAGGTCTGGGGGCAGTTTGCTTTCCTCTAAACCTCCAAAAACCATCAAAAGCTGCCAAGGCCAGAGAAAACAAAGGAACAAACAAACAAAAAAACCTCCAGAGAACAAAAGCCTGAAAAACCTGTTTCCTCAGAGCCCACCCCCTTGATGGGGGCAGGAGGACTCAACTCAGGAAACAGTGCCTGAAAACCCACAGGGCAGGACCCTCCCACAGAAAACCAACAACAACAGAAATAACAACAACAACAACAAAGACAAGAAAATAACCACCACTACTTCATAGATAAAACTTTCATTTTTAATTTGTTCCCACTATTCTGGTTCATTTTTTATAGATAATTTTTAACCTATTTACCATCACAGTGAGATGTCCAGTACATCAAATTCCATAATAACCTTTTAATCTGAACTTTTTGATACATATACCTGTATTTTTCTTTTGCTTTTTTTATTCTTTTTATTTTTTTTTTAATTTTAGTTTAGTTTAGTTTGGTTTATTCTTTTTTTTTATTTTTTAATATTAATATAGAGGTAAACTTCAAAGTAATCCCCTTTCCCCCATCAATGCTACCCCTATAGTTAAACCAGTTTTTAATCCCCCTTCATCCTAGGCAAGTTGAGTCCTTTCACAAAGATATCAAGATACATCCAGGAAGAGTGAAAATAACCTTCCTCACCCACACTGAGAATTTATAACCACTCTCCCATCTTTTTTTTCCCGCCAGTGTTTCTGTGTATTTGTTTTTGTCCTGGTAGTATATAAATCTTATACTTGGGGTTCTTTTTGATGAGGTTCTTTTTTTATTTTGTTTTGTTTATATATATATTTTTTTCTATTGTCATCCACATTAATCAGTCTTTTTATTTATATGTTTTTGTTTGTATACTTCATAAATCTTACCTTGGGGCCCATTTGGGCTGGGCCTTCTCTTTTATTTTATCTTTCTTTTTTTTTTTTTTCCTTTCTCTCTCTCACTCTCTCTCTTTTCTTTTCTTTCCTTTTTCTTTCATTTGGGAGGGGACCCTTGATTGCTCAGAAGTTTCCAGGGTGCACCTTACCTGCACCACAGGTGATACATTCAGCTACATCTGTTCAGCCATCTATCACCAAAATGACTAGGAGGAGGAATGTCCAACAGAAGAAATATTCAGAGGCTGGGCCTTCAGCAACAGTACTAATGGCTATGGACCTAGACAATATGTCAGAAAGTGAATTCAGCCTAACAATTATCCAGACAATAGTTAGATTTGAGAAAGCCATGGGTGACAAAATGGAATTGATTAGAGCAGAAGTGAAAGCCACCAGGGATGATGTTCACAATGTTCTCAATGAGCTCCAATCTAATCTAAATTCTCTAAAAGCTAGGGTAACTGAGACAGAAGATAGAATAGTGATCTAGAGGACAAACAGAGAGAATGGATCAGGAGGAAGCCTGGAACAAACAGCTTAGAAGCCAGGAAAACAGAATTAGGGAAACAAATGACACCATGAAATGTTCCAACGTCAGAATTATTGGAAACCCTGAGGGGGAGAAGAAAAAAAGAGACTAGAAGATATAGTTGAACAAATTCTCCAAGAAAATTTTCCCAATATGGCAAATGGAACAAATGTTCCTGTACTAGAGGCAAAACGGTTACCCCCAAGATTATAGAATCTAGAAAGACCTCCAGACACGTGATAGTGACAATGATGAATCATAATTGTAGACAGGACCTCTTGAAACCAGCTATGACAAAGAAGTTTCTTACGTACAGAGGAAAGCCCATCAGAATAATGTCAGACCTGTTCACATAAACCTAGCAAGCCAGAAAGGGCTGGCAAGACGTATTCAGGGAACTAAATGAGAAGAACATGCAGCCAAGAATACTGTATCCAGCAAGATTGACATTCAAAATGGATGGAGAGATAAAGAGTTTCCAAGACCGGCAAGGTTTAAAAGAGTATGCGACCAACAAGCCAACTCTGTAGGAAATATAAAGGGGGGTTCTATAAAAGAAGAAAAATCCCAAGAATATCATTGAACAGAAATATATGAAGAAAATCTAGAGAAAGAAAGACTTCAAAGGTAGCACGATGTCAATAGAAACATATCTCTCAATAATCACTCTCAATGTGAATGACCTAAATGCACCCATAAAATGACACAGGGTTGAAGATTGGATAAAATGACAGTACCCATCCGTTGTCTACAAGAGACCCATTTTGAACCTAAGGACACACCCAGACTGAAAGTGAAGGGATGGAGAAGCATTTTTCATGCCAATGGGTCTCAAAAGAAGGCCAGGGTAGCGATTCTCATATCAGGTAAATTAGATTTTAAACTAAAGACCATAGTCAGAGATACAGAAGGACACTGCATCATTCTTAAAGGGACTATTCACCAAGAAGATCTACCAATTGTAAATATTTATGCCCCCAATATGGGAGCAGCCAATTACATGAGAAAACTGTTAATCAAGATAAGGAGTCATATTGATATGAATACATTAATAATAGGGGATCTTAACATGCCTCTCTCAGTAATAGACAGATCATCCAATCAGAAAATCAATAAAGAAAAAAGAGCATTGAATGACACCTTGGACCAGATGGACCTCATAGATATATACAAAACAATCCACCTTAAAACAACAGAATACACATTCTTCTCAAGTGCACATGGAACCTTCTCCAGAATAGACCACATACTGGGTCACAAATCAGGGCTCAACCGATACCAAAAGATTGAGATTATTCCCTGCATATTCTCAGATCACAATGCTTTGAAACTGGAGCTCAATCACAAGGAAAAGTTTGGAAGGTACTCAAACACCTGGAAGCTAAAGACCACCTTGCTAAAGAATGCTTGGATCAACCAGGAAATCAAAGAAGAACTTAAATATTTTATGGAAACCAATGAGAATGAAGACACTTCAGCCCAAAACCTATGGGATACAGCAAAGGCAGTCCTAAGGGGGAAATACATAGCCATCCAAGCTTCCCTCAAAAAAAATTGAAAAATCCAGAATACACCAGCTGTCCCTACACCTTAAAGAACTGGAGAATCAACAACAAATTAAGCCAACTCCACACACAAAAAGGGAAATAATCAAGATTAGAGCAGAGATCAATGAGATAAAAACTAGAGATACAGTAGAACCCATCAATGAAACTAGAAGCTGGTTTTTTGAAAGAGTCAATAAGATCAATAAACTATTGGCTACACTAATCCAAAAGAAAAGAGAGAAGGCTGAAATTAATAAAATTATGAATGAAAATGGAGAAATCACAACTAACACAAAGGAAATAGAAACAATCATCAGAAGTTATTATCAACAATTATATGCCAATAAGTTAAGCAACCTAGATGAAAGAGATGCATTCCTGGAAAACTATAAACTTCCCAAATTGAACCAGGAAGAAATTGACAACCTGAATAGACTGATATCTAGTAATGAGATTGAAGCAGTGATCAAAAACCTCCCAAAAAACAAGAGTCCAGGACCTGACAGATTTCCTGGGGAAATATACCAAAAAGTTCAAAGAAGAAATAACACCTATTCTCCTATTCTGTTTCAAAAAATTGAAGCAGAAGGAAAACTTCCAGACTCCTTTTATGAAGCCAGCATTACCCTGATCCCCAAACCAGGCAAAGACCCCAACAAAAGGGAGAATTTCAGACCAATATCACTGATGAAAATGGATGCTAAGATTCTCAACAAGAT
Source organism: Taxidea taxus jeffersonii (assembly GCA_003697995.1). Classification (NCBI taxonomy): domain Eukaryota; kingdom Metazoa; phylum Chordata; class Mammalia; order Carnivora; family Mustelidae; genus Taxidea; species Taxidea taxus. Next base: position 68,010 of record RCUC01000148.1, on the reverse strand, counting down.
CCCAGCAAATAGGATCCAACAGCACATTAAAAATATTGTCCACCATGACCAGGTGGGATTCATCCCTGGGTTGCAAGGATGGTTCAACATTTGCAAATCAATCAATGTGATAGAACAAATCAATAAGAAAAGAGAGAAGAACCACGTGGTCCTCTCAACTGATGCAGAAAAAGCATTTGACAAAATCCAGCATCCATCTCTGATTAAAACCCTTCAAAGTATAGGGATAGAGGGAATATTCCTGAACTTCATAAAATCCATCTATGAAAAGCCCACAGCAAATATCATCCTCAATGGGAGAAACTCACAACCTTCACATTGAGATCAGGAACATGACAAGGATGCCCACTCTCACCACTCTTGTTCAACATAATATTATCTCTGTCAACATAATATTAGAAGTTCTAGCAAAAGCAATCAGACAACAAAGAGAAATAAATGCTATCCAAATTGGCAATGAAGAAGTCAAACTCTCTCTCTTCGCAGATGACATGATACTTTATATGGAAAATCCAAAAAACTCCACCCCCATACTCCTAGAACTTATTAGCAATTCAGAAATGTGGCAGGATACAAAATCAATCTACAGAAGTCAGTTGCTTTCTTATACACTAACAATGAAAACACAGAAAGGGAAATTAAAGAATTGATTCCATTTACTATAGCACCAAGAACCATAAGATACCTGGGAATAAACCTAACCAAAGAGATAAAGGATCTGTACTTGAGAAATTACAGAAGACTCATGAAAGAAATTGAAGAAGACACAAATATATGGAAAAGCATTCCATGCTCATGGATCAGAAGAATAAACATCGTTAAAATGTCTATACTGCCTAGAGGAATCTATACCTTTAATGCCATTCCGATCAAAATTCCACCAGTATTTTTCAAAGAGCTGGAGCAAATAATCCTAAAATTTGTATGGAATCAGAAGAGACGCCGAATTGCTAAGGAAATGCTGAAAAAGAAAAACAAAACTGGAGGCATCACGTTACCTGATTTCAAGCTTTACTACAAAGCTGTGATCACCAAGACAGCATGGTACTGGCATAAAAACAGGCACATAGACCAGGCGAACAGAGTAGAGAGCCCAGATATGGACCCTCAACTCTATGGTCAAATAATCTTCAACAAAGCTGGAAAAAATATACAGTGGAAAAAAGACAGTCTCTTCAATAAATGGTGCTTGGAAAATTGGACAGCTATATGTAGAAGAATGAAACTCGACCATTCTCTTACAGCTTACACAAAGATAAACTCGAAATGGATAAAAGACCTTAATGTGAGACAGGAATCCAACAGAATCATACAAGAGAACACAGATGGTAACCTCTTCAATATCGGCCACAGCAACTTCTTTCAAGATATGTCTCCAAAGGCAAAGGAAACAAAAGCAAAAATGAACTTTTGGGACTTCATCAAGATCAAAAGCTTCTGCACAGCAAAGGAAACAGTCAAGAAAACAAAGAGGCAACCCACGGAATGGGAGAAGATATTTGCAAATGACAGTACAGACAAAAGGCTGATAACCAGAATCTATAAAGAACTTCTCAAACTCAACACACACAAAGCACATAATCATGTCACAAAATGGGCAGAAGACATGAACAGACACTTCTCCAATGAAGACATACAAATGGCTATCAGACACACGAAAAAATGTTCATCACTAGCCATCAGGGAGATTCAAGTTAAAAGCACATTGAGATACCACCTTACGCCAGTTAAAATGGCCAAAATTAGCAAGACAGGAAACAACACGTGTTGAAGAGGATGTAGAGAAAGGGGAATCCTCTTACGCTGTTGGTGGGAATGCAAGTTGGCGCAACCACTTTGGAAAACAGATTGGAGATTCCTTAAGAAATTAATAGTGCTTCCCTATGACCCTGCAATAGCACTACTGGGTATTTACCCCAAAGATGTAGTGAAAAGAAGAGCCATTTGTACCCCAATGTTCATAGCAGCAATGGCCACAGTCGCCAAACTGGAACTAACCAAGATTCCCTTCAATGGATAAATGGATAAGAAAGATGTGGTCCATATACACTATGGAGTATTATGCCTCTGTCAGAAAGGATGAATACCCAACTTTTTTATCAACATGGATGGGACTGGAAGAGATTATGCTGAGTGAAATAAGTCAAGCAGAGAGAGTCAATTGTCATATGGTTCCACTTATTGTGGAGCATAAGGAATAACACAGAGGACATGGGGAAATGGAGAGGAGAGGGATTTGAGGGAAATTGGAAGGGGAGTTGAACCATGAGAGACTATGGACTCTGAAAAACAATATGAGGGTTTTGAAGGGGCGGGGGGTAGGAGGTTGGGGGAGCCAGGTGTTGGGTTTTATGGAGGGCACGTATTGCATGGAGCACTGGGTGTAGTGTATAAACAATGAATTCTGTTATACTGAAAAGAAATTAAATAAATTAAGAAAAAAAGATATACTGATTACAATGTCAAAACGAGGTATGAGGATTATAGTACCATCATCAAGCTTGTTCTTATGGGATTTTCATGTTGCCCTGACATGAGACATTCCTCTTCTACTTCGCTCTGCTCTACCTGTTGAATCTCTTTGGAAACACATAGATTATTAACTTAGTAATTCTGAACTCTATTCTGCAGACACCCATGTATTTCTTCATCTCTATCAGTTTTTAAGCTATTTTTAGCATACCAATTATCCCAAAGTTTTTCTTCAATTTTGTGGCAAGCAAGAAAGTCATATATTATTTCTGCTTTTCCCAGGAGGCAACTGAATGCTTTCTTCTAACATGGATCTGCATGGATAACATTGATTCCTATGTGTTCATTTGTTATCCACAATGATATCTGCTCATTGTGAATGGGTCTGTATGTGGTACTGCCTCTGAGGGCCTAGACCATTCTGTTTTGCCTCAGTGGTGCCTCTGTACTTCACAACCCTCCCACTTGTGGTACATATATTCTTGACTAGATTTTCTGTGAGTTTCTATTCCTCACGTATGTTCTGTGTTGGTGCATCCCTGCAGACTAGGATGGTTCTAGGAAGGGCTAGGACAATGTTATTAACCTTCTTCCACATTATACTCAAATACCTTTGCTTCCTGGTGGCTGTGATGAACATAGATTCAGCTAAGGGAAACCAGTAGTACCAGCAACACAGACCTCCACATGTACTATCCTTATTGTGGAGATGATGTATTGTGGAACAGGCTTGATCAGGAACATGAGGACCAAATCTTTCTATTCATCAGTGAGACAAACTCATTGTATTCTATTTGTTCATCAGCCCTAGGTTGAATCCTTTCATTTATGGCTGGATAAATGAGAAATTAAAAGTAGTTTTGTCTTGAGAAGAATAAGAATGATATACAACTTTAATAAATAAAAAAATAAAATGCATTTTCATGTAGATTACTTAACTTTTAGAGCCACAGAAACAGAATAATATTTTTTCAGAAAATGATTTTATTTTCGAAGTATTTGTTTAAATTCTAGTCAGCCAATGTACAGTACAAAATTAATTTTCAGTGTACAATTTAGTGATTTGACAGTTATGTATAAAATCTTACACTAATCACAAGTGTACTCCTTAATGCACATCAACTATTTACCCATCCACCCACCCACCTCACCCTTGGTAAATATCAGTTTGTTCTGTATAGTTAAGAGTCTGGCCCTTGGTTTGTTTCTCTCTTCTGTTTCCATGATTGTTTCTTTCTTTTTTTCTTAAATTCCAAGTATGGGTGAAATCATATGATAATTATTTTTCTCTGACTAACTTATTTTGCTTAGTATAATACTCTCTAGTTCTCTAGTTACATCCACATTGTTGAAAGAGTAAGGTTTCATTATTTGTTTATAGATAACTAATATTCTAGGAGTGCACTTGTGATTAATACAGGTTTGTTTTGTTTTGTTTTGGAATGAGAAAAGTGGATATTAATTCTTCCTAAATGTTGGTAGAATCTGTCTGTGCAACCATCTGGCTCTGGAATTTTCTTGTGAGATTTTTGATTACTGGATCAATTTCATTACGGGTTATTGCTCTGTTCAAGTGTTTAATTTCCTCTTGTTTCCGTTTTTATACTACTTCCACTTTAACTGAAGCTAGGACACACAGATGGAGAGTATTTTCATATTTGGCAGTGGCTCCATGAGAATGTGCTTTCATGGAGATGTCTCTACCTGGACAAAGAAACTGGTTGGCAAAATTTTCCTCCCTTACCTTTCAGCATAAACAAAGAGCCACCTGCTAAAAACAATGGAGTGTCCACACTGGATGTCTAAACTGTTTACATCAAGTCCCACACCCCTGCACACTGGTGGGGCTGCCCTATTCAGTCAAGTTTACCTCAGTTCCACTGCAGTGGGCCACTTTCCTTGAGACCAGCAAAAACCCCTGCACACACCATGTCTCCCCACCAGAGATTACTGAGGCTCTTCAGCTTAAGGGAGGTAGTATCAGGTCGCATTTAACAATCTCCATAAACAATGACAAAACAAGTAATGAAATGACACTAAATATGTATTTATCAATAATGGCTCTGAATGTAAATAAACTCAATGTTGCAACCAAAAGATATAGGATGTCAGAATGGATTTTTTTAAAAAAAGGAACTAAATAATTGTTGAACACCACATCAAAAACTAATGATACATTGGATAATTGAACATAATTAAAAAAAAGGATAATAGGGGTGCCTGGGTGGCTCAGTGAGTTAAAGCCTCTGCCTTCAGCTCAGGTCATGATATCAGGGTCCTGGGATCAAGCCCCGCATTGGGCTCTCTGCTCAGCAGGGAGCCTGCTTCCTCCTCTCTCTGCCTTCCTCTCTGCCTACTTGTGATCTCTTCTGTCAAATAAATAAATAAAATCTTTAAAAAAAGGGATAATAAACAAACAAAAAGAAAACACGACCTATCTATATGTGGTCTACAAGAGATTCATTTTAGACCTAAAGACACTGGCAGACTTAAAGTGAGGGAGTGAAGAAACATTTATCATGCAGATAGATGTCAAAAATGAGTAGAAAAACTTATATGTATATGTATATGTATATAGATATAGATATCAATCTAGATTGTTATACCTAACAATCTAGGCTTTAAACAAAAACTGTAACAAAAGATGAAGAACACTATATCTTAATGAAGGGCCTATCCAATAAGAGCTAACAAGTGTAAACATTTATGCAACCAACAAGAGAAACACCAAATATATACAACATAGTACAAGAATAACAAGACTAATAAATAATACTATAGTAATTGTAGGAGACATTAGCACCCACTTACATCAATAGACAGATAATCTAAGCAGAAAATAAACAAGTAAATAATGGTTTTGAATGACATACTGGACCAGATGGACTTAACAGATATTATCAGAATATTCCATCCTAAAACAGCAGTATACACACTGATTTCAAGTAGAGATGTGACATTCTTCAGAATAAATCACAGATAAGTTCACAAATCAGGCCTCAAAAAATATAAAATAATTGAGATTATACTATGCACATTTTCTTTTTTTAATTTAATTTTATTTTTTCAGTGTTCCAAGATTCATTGTTTATGCACCACACCCATTGCTTCATACAATGTATGACCTCCTTAATACCCAACACCAGGCTCAACCATCCCTGACCCCCTACCCTCCAAAACCCTCAGTTTGTTTCTGAGTCCACAGTCTCTCATGGTTCATCCCCCCCTCTGATTTCCCCCAAATCACTTTTCCTTTCCTTCCTCTAATGCCCTCCATGTTATTTCTTATGCTCCATAAGTAAGTGAAACCATATGATAATTGATTCTCTCTCCTTGACTTATTTCACTCAGCATAATCTCCTCTATCCCCACCCATGTTCATACAAAAGTTGAGTATTCATCCTTTCTGATGGAGACATAATACTCCACAGTATATATGGATCATATCTTCTTTATCCATTCATCACTTCCACAGTTTGGCAATTGTGGCCATTGCTCCTATGATCATATTTTCTGACCACAATGCTGTGAAACTTGAAGTCAACCATAAGAAAAAAATTTGAAAGATCCCAAAGACAGGGAGGTCAACCAACATGCTACAGAACATGGAGATCAACCAGGAAATTGAAGAAGAAATTAAAAATATATATATCAGAACAACTGAAAATGAAAACACAAATGTCTAAAGCTTTTGGGATGCAACAAAAACAGTCCTGTGAGGAAAGTATAAAACAATCACCTCAACCTTAAGAAGCAAGGAAACTCTCAAATGAACAACCTAACGTAACACCTAAAGAAGCAAGAAAAAGAACAACAAATGAAGCCTAAAGGTAGCAGAAAGAAAGAAATAATGAATATTAGAGCAGAAATAAATGATATAGAAAAAAATAAAATAAAACAAAAACTATAGAAGAGGTAAAAAACAAAACAAAACAAAACAGAAGCTGGGGTTTTTTTGACAATTAACAAAATCAATAAGCCCCTAGCATACTTGTCAAAAAGAAAAGACAAAGGACCCAAAAAAATAAAATTTAAAAAATTAGGGAGGAGAAATAACAACCAACACCAAAAAATGCAAACGATTATAAGAGACTATGATGAAAAACTATATCAACAAATTAGGTAATCTGGAAGAAATGGATAAATTCCTAGAAACATATAATCTACCCGAAATGAAAAACAAAGAAATAGAAGAGTTTAACAGAGCAGTAACCAGCAAAGAAATTGAATCAGTAATCAAAACTCTCCCGACAAACAAAACTCCAGAGTTAGGTGGCTTCATAACTGAAGTCTACCAAATATTTGAAGAAGAGTCAATACTTATTCCTTTCAGACTGTTCCCAAAAATTGAAAAGAGAGGAAAGGCCAGAATTACCCTGATTCCAAAAGATAAAAATTCCACTTAAAAAGGCAACTACAGTCCAATCACTCCAATGAATATGGATACAAAAATTCTCAAGAAAATACTAACAAACTGAATACAGCAGTGCATTAAAAGAATAATTCACCATGGTTTAGTGGTATTTATACCTGGTTGAAATGATAGTTCAATATTTGCAAACCATTCAGTGTGATACACCACATTAATCAAAGAAAGGATAAGCACCATATGATCCTCTCAGTAGATGCAGAAAAAGCATTTGACAAAGTTCAATGTCAATTCACAATAAAAACCCTCACAAAGTAGAGTTGGAGGGAAAATATTTCAACATGATAAAGGCCATATATGACAAATTCACAGCTAATATGATTGCTAGTGGGAAAAGACTGGGGGGGTTTTCCTCTATGGACAGAGATATACACTCACCATTGTTACTTAACATAGTATTGGAATTCCTAACAACAATTGGAAAACACAGATAAATAAAAGGCATCCACCTAGACAAGCAGGAATTCAAACGTTCACTATTTGCTGATTATATGGTACTCTATATAGAAAACCCAAAATAGTCCACAAAAAATTGCTAAAACTTATACACAAATTCAGTAAATTTTCAGGATAAAAAATCAACATACAGAAATCGGTTGAATTCCTATACACGTGTAATGAGCAACATAAAGAGAAAGTAAGGAACCAATACCATTTACAACTGTAGGAGAAAGAGTAAGATAAGATGATAAGAAGATAAGGAGAAAGAGTAAGATGGTTAGGAATAAACCTAACCAAAGAGCTTAAAAACCTGTACTCTGAAAACTATAAAACACTGACAAAAGAACTGGAAGACTCAAAGAAATGGAAAAATAACCCATGCTCTTGGATTGGAAGAACAAATATTGTCAAAATATCTACACTAACCAAATAAATCAACACATTTAATGTAATGCTTATCAAAATACCAACAGCATTTTTCACAGAACTAGAACAAACAAACTTACCATTTGTATGGAACCACAAAAGATCCCAAACTGTCAAAGAAATCTTGAAAAATAAAAGCAAAGTTGGAGACATCACAATTCTGGACTTCACATTATATTGCAAAGGTGTAGTGTTCGAGACAATATGGCGCTGGTACAGAAAGAGACACACAGATCTGTAGAACAGAACAGAAAACAGAAACGACCACAAACTCTATGACCAATTAATCCTTGACAAAGCAGAAAAGAGTATGCAGTGGAAAAAAAGACAGTCACTTCAACAAATGGTGTTGGGAAATATGGACAATAGCATGCAAAAGAATGAAATGGAACACTTTCTCCCAACATACACAAAAATATATTACAAAGGAATGAAAGACATACATGTGATACAGAAAACCATCAAAATCCTAGGGGCGCCTGGGTGGCTCAGTGGGTTAAGCCTCTACCTTCGCCTCAGGTCATGATCTCAGGGTCCTGGGATCAAGCCCAACATCGGGCTCTCTGCTTCCCCCTCTCTCTCTGCCTACTTGTGATCTCTCTCTCTCTCTCTCTCAAATAAATTGTTAAAATCTTTTTAAAAAATCCTAGAGGAGAACACAGTAAAGTCTTTGACATCTGCCATAAGAAATTCTTACTTAGGTATGTCTCCTAAGGCAAGGAAAACAAGAGCAAAAGTAAACTATTGGGTCTTCATCAAAATAAAAATGTTCTGCATAGCAAAAGGAACAATCAACACATCTAAAAGTTAATCTATGATGGCAGACAATATTTGCAAATGTCTTATCTGATAAAAGGTTAACTTCCAAAATATATAAAGAACTTATCAATATCAACACCCAAGAAAAGACAAATGACCCAGTTTAAAACTGGGCAGAATAAATGAATAGACATTTTTCTAATAGAGACACAGATGGACAACATACACATGAAAAGAGGCTCAACATTACTCATCATCAAGGAAATACAAATCAAAACTATACTGAGATATCAACTCACACTTGTCAGAATGTCTAAAAACATATGGAAATGATTTTCATACTATTTTATACCCTTAGCTCATCCCCTTTTTTAGTCTTTTGCTTTACAGTATGCCACCTTAAAATATATTTGTTTTTAAACTTTTCCTTTGTACATTGATCAATAATCTTAGCTCATTTTTCCATTTCCTTCACCTTTCTGCCATGTTTATTGCATCATTTATCTTATCATAATGTTGTACATGTGTATGCATACATATAAATTGAATTTTTCACACAGGGCCTATATTTTTTAAATCCTGTCATTACTGTCACATATATTTCATGACCACCACGAAAACTTTCTCATGATTTATCAAGCTATCACTCCTGAACAGACTATCCTCTAGTAGTTTCCCCAGGAAGGCTTAACAATTACATCATTCCCTATTTTGGTGAATGTTTGAAATTCATCTTCTGTAATTATGTTACTTGAAGGCAACATGGCTAGCTATAACATCCAGGGGTGACACATTTGTTTCTTAAAAATTATGATGCTGTTCAAGTGCTCTGTCATGAAAGGTTTTTAAGAAGTTTGGGATGCCTCATTGGCACAGTCAGTTGAGTACCACACACTTGGACATTGCTAAGGTCCTGATCACAGCATTGTGAGTTTGAGTGCCACACACGGAGACAAAAACTTTATCATTAAAATGTAATTTGTCAGCATAGACATTTTAACAATATTTATTCTTCAGAAGCACGAGATGTTTTTTTTTCCATCTTTTTGTGTCTTCTTCAATTTCTTTCAGGAGTGCTCTGTAGTTTCTTGAATATAGATCTTTTACCTCGTACATTAGGTTTATTCCAAGGTATCTTACTCTTCTTGGTGCTATAGTGAATGGAATTGATTCTCTAATTTCTCTTTCTACAGTTACATTGTTAGTGTATAACAAAGGAACTAATGTCTGCACATTGATTTTGCATCCTGCCACATTACTCAATTGCTGTATGAGTTAGTAATTTGGAGGTAGAGTATTTTGGGTTTTCCATATAAAGTATCATGTCATCTTTGAAGAGAGTTTGAATAGTTCTTTGCCAATTTGAATACTTTTTATTTCTCTTTGTTGTCTGATTGCTGTTGCTAGGACTTCTAGTACTGTGTTGAACAATAGAGGTGAGAATGGGCATCCTTGTCTTGTTCCTGATCTTAAGGGAAGGGCTCTCAGCATTTCCCCATTGAGAATGGTATTTGCTGTCTGTTTTTCATAGATGAATTTTATGAATTTTAATAATATTCCTTCTATCTCTATATTCTAAAGAGTTTTCATCAGGAAAGAATGCTATGTTTTGTCAAATGCTTTTCTGCATCAATTAGAAGACCATGTGGTTCTTCTCACTTCTCTTATTGATTTGTTCTATCACATTGATTGATTTGTGAATGGTGAACCGCCCTTGCATCTCAGGAGTAAATCTCACCAGGTTGTAGTGGATAATCATTTTAATGTACTGCTGGATACTATTAGCTAGGACCTTGTTGAGAATCTTGGCATCCATATTCATCAGGGATATTGGTCTGAAATTCTCCTTTTTGATGGGGACATTGCCTGGTTTTGGGATAAAGGTAATTCTGGCCTCATGGAAAGGGTCTGGAAGTTTTCCTTCTGTTTCTATTTTTTGAAACAGCTTCAGGATAATAGGTATTGTTTCTTCTTTGAATGTTTGGTAGAATTTCCCAGTGAATCCATCAGGTCCTGGGCTCTTGTTTTTTGGGTGGTTTTTGATCACTGCTTCAATCTCATTACTGATTATTGGTCTATTCAGGTTGTCAGTTTCTTCATGTTTCAGTCTTGGTAGTTTATATGTTTCCAGGAATGCATCCATTCCTTCTAGGTTGCTTAACTTATGGGCGTATAGCTATTGATAATAATTTCTGATAATTGTTTCTATTTCCTTGGTGTTAGTCATCATCTCTTCCCTTTCATTCATAATTTCATTAATTTGTGTATTTTCTCTTTTCTTTTGGATAAGTCTGGCCAGTGATTTATCAATCCTATTAATTCTTTCAAAGAACCAACTATGCTGCCCAGAGCAATTTGTACTTTCCATGCCATCCAAATCAAAATACCAATGGCATTTTCCAAAGTGCTGTAACAAACCTAGAATTTGAAAGGAACCAGAAAAGACCCCAAATCTCCAAAGAAATATTGAAAATGAAAAAAAAAAAAAGTTGGGGGCATCATGTTGCCCAATTTCAAGCTAGATTACAAAGTTGTGGTCACTAAAACAGCATGGTACTGGCACAAAAACAGACACATAGATCAATGGAACAGAATAGAGAGCCCAAATATGGACCCTCAACTCTATGGTCAAATAATCTTTGACAAAGCAGGAAAAAATACCCAATGGAGGGGGGAAAAGCAGTCTCTTCAATAAATGGTGCTGGGAAAATTGGGCAGCTATACACAGAAGAGTGAAACTCTATCATTCTCTTACACTATACACAAAGATCAACTCAAAATGGAGGAAAGACCGCAATGGGAGACAGGAATTCATCAAACTCTTAGAGGAGAACATAGGCAGTAACTTCTTCAACATCAACCACTGCAACTTCTTTCAAGAGACATCTCCAAAGGCAAGGGAAGCAAAAGGGAAAATGAACATTTGGAGCTTCATCAAGATAAAAAGCTTCTGCACAGCAAAGGGACCAGTCATCAGTACAAAGAGGCAACCCACAGAGTGGGAGAAGATACTTGCAGATGACACTACATACAAAAGGCTGATATCCAAGATCTACAAAGAACTCCTCAAACTCAACACACACAAAACAGATAATCATGTCAAAAAATGGGCAGAAGACATGAACAGACACTTCTCCAATGAAGACATTCAAAAGGCTTACAGACACATGAAAAAAGTGTTCATCATCACTAGCCATCTGGGATATTCTAATCAAAACCAAATTGAGATACCACATTACACCAATTAGAACAGCCAAAATTAAGGAAACAGTAAACAACGTTTGTTGAAGAGGATGTTGAGAAAGGGGAACCCTCTTACACTATTGGTGGGAATGCAAGTTGATGTAGGTACTTTGGAAAACAGTGTGGATTCCTTAAGAAATTAAAAATAGAGCTTTCCTATGACCCCGCTATTACACTACTGGGTATTTACCCCAAAAATACAGATGTAGTGAAAAGAAGGGCCATCTCTACCCCAATGTTCATAGCAGCAATGACCACAGTTGCCAAACAGTGGAAAGAGCCAAGATGCTCTTCAACAGACAAATGGATAAAGAAGATGTGGTTCATATATACAATGGAATATTACTCAGCCATCAGAAAGGCTAAATACCCACCATTTGCATCGACATGGACGGACCTGGAGGGGATCATGCTGAGTGAAATAAGTCAAAGAAAGTCAATTATCATATACTTTCATTTACTTGTGGAGCAGAGGGAATACCATGGAGAACATTAAGAGAAGGAAGGGGAAAATGAAGGGAGATAAATCAGAGGGAAGAGAATGAGAGACTATGGACCCTGAGAAACAAGCAGGGTTTTAAATGGGAGGGGAGGGGGTTAGCTAGGTGGTGGGTATTAAAGGAGGGTACATATTGCATGGAGCACTGGGTGTTATATGCAAATAATGAGTCATGGAATACTGCATCAAATACTAATGATATACTGTGTAGTGACTAACATAACATAAAAAAATGTAACTTTTTTTCAGAACATGGATTATATTGATGTTAATGATAATGTTTTATTAATGTTAATGTTTTTTTTAATATTGATATTAATGTTAATGTTACGAGTTCATGCTTTACATTATGTGTGTTTAGATATTCATTAACTTCTGAAAAAAATTACCAGGTTATGATTTTATTATAACATTTTATAATTATTTCCTACTTAGAAAACTCAAATTATACTTTAGTTGAATTTCCCCTCTTCTGACTTGATCACTTACATGATAATCATTTTCACATCTTTAATTCTTTATAAGTTTGGCTATTTTGCTTATATTACACATACTGACTTAATTACATATATTGAAATTTATTTCAGTCCAGTTTACACTCTGCAGGGAATGTTGTAGTTTAGTCTACATTTGTGAGATTGTGTTTTGTCTTTTTCTTCAAATTATTTCTTATGTTTGGTCAATTTTCCTCCACAGTTTTTTGTTGTTGTTCAAAGTTTTGCTTTATTTTGTTTTTTTAATTTCACTTTTTTTTTCGTGTCCACAGATTTTTTTTAATACCAATTATTTTAGTTTTAGTGTGTTTTTTTGTTGTTGTTGTTGTTGTGTTGTTTTACAGTGTTCCATTTCAAATTTGCCAGGAAGAATTTCATCAGTTTTATTTGTTTTTTCACTTTAAATAGACTTTATATTTTATAGAAGTTTTACATTCACAATTTTTGCAATATTAAGAGAATAATACAGAGTGTTCCCATAAACCCCTTGTGTATACATGCAGTTTCTCCACTATCCTCATGTCCCACGTGAGTGGTACATTTTTAACAATTTATGCACCTACAATGACACATCGTTATCACCCAAAGTCTACAACTTACATTAAGGTTTATTCTTCATGTTGCACATTCTATGGTTTGTAAAAATGTGTAATATGTATTATTTAGTATTGAGCAAAACACATTTAGGTTTCCTCTCTATATTTTTCTTATTTGCTAGCTCATTTTTTTTTAACGCTGAGTAATATGCTAATGTCTGGTGCACCACAGTCTATTTACCCATTTATTTACTGAAGGACATCTTAGTTGCTACCAAGTTTTGGTAATAATTGATAAAGCTGTTATAAACATATCTTCAGGTATGCATGTGGATGCAAGTTTCAACTCATTTGAGTAAATATTGAGGAGGAAAATAGCTGGATTGTATAGTAAAAATATGTTTAGCTTTGAACAAAAGCAGCAAAATGTCTTCCAAAGTGGCTGGGCCATTTTGCATTCCTAGCAACAATGGGTAAGAGTTTCTATTGATCCACATTCTCACCATCATTTAATATTGTCAGTGTCTTGGTTTTGGCAACTCTAATATATGTGTTATGGTATCTCATCATTGTTTCGATTTGTACACCCCCAATGATATATGATGTTGAACTCCTTTTTATACGCTTATTTGACATATGAATATCTTTTTTTTGGTGAGATATCTATTCATGTTTTTGCCCATTTTTAATGGAGTTATTCATTTTTATTGAATTTTATGAGATCATTATATGTTTCAATTAACAGTTCTCTATCAGTGTGTCTTTTGTAAATATTTTCTGTTTTTGTCATATGCAAAAAAAAAAAACACCAAACAAAGGAAAACAAAACAACAACAACAACAATGCAAACAAACAGTTCCAAAAGCAAGTATAATGTATTGCTAGCATTACATGTCAAATAAACATTTATCTACACCCTTAGGAAACCCTTCAGTTTGACAACTGTCTGCCTGAAGGACTGTATGACTGTCTTATTTCTCAAAGTATAGATAAATGGATTTAACAAGGGTGTCACTATTTAATTCAAAATAGTGCCCAATTTGTAAGATAAGACGTTTTTCTTAGATGGTCTGGCATAGAGGAAAATGGAAACACCATAAAATATAGTGACAACAGTCATGTGAGAAGCACAAGTGGAGAAAGCCTTCCACTGCCCCTGGGCAGAGGGCATCCTGGCAATGGTAAACACAATGAATATATAAGAAGTCAGGGTAAAGAAAAGAGAGGCCAGAAGGAGAACTGCAGAACAAATAAAACGAGTCATCTCCACCATGTAAAGATCATCACACACTAGTTTCAACATGGGAGCAGAGTCACAGAAAAAGTGGTCTATAACATTGGGACCACAGAATGGCAATTTTAAGGTTTCAATGGAAGGCAGTAGAATATACACCAACCCTCCTACCCAAGAGGCTGGGATCATCTTCAGGCAGACCTGGGTTCTCATGATGGTGGGGTATCTCAGAGGAATACAGATAGCCACATAGCGGTCAAATGACATAATTGCCAGGATGAAGAATTCTATAGTCCCAAAGAGAAAATAAAAGAAAGATTGGGTGATACAGCCTTCAAATGATATGGTATTCATTTGTGAAATTGTAATGGCCAACATCTTAGGTGTCACAGAAGAAGTAGGCATAACTTCTAGAAAGGAGAGGTTTGCAGGAACACATACATGGGTGTGTGAAGGTGGTTACAGTTCCACACAAGTAGGATGATTGTAGCGTTACTTAAAACTGTCAGCACATACATAATTAGGAATGTGATAAAGAGCAAGATCTTCATGTCCCAGGTAGTGTGAAAACCAAGAAGGATGAATTCTTTCACAACTGTAGTTTCATTGTTAAAGGCCATCCCCTGCAAAAGAGCATTATATGCAGAAAAGAAAACCCAAATTGTCTCCTGGCCATATTTTTCTGGATTTAGAATTATATTTATCATAAAAAATTTGCATTAATACAAGTTTATCATACATTAGAAAATCGTGATAACTATGTTTCTTTTTATATACATCACACACATGGTTTAAACCATGTTTCAAAACAGAAAATTATACTTTTTTTTTTTTTCTGATAGTTGTCACTGAGGTCCAATTTTAGGATTTGTTTGTGGTTTCTGTGAGTGACTTCATCTCCTGTCAAGGCTTCAAGTTCTAGCTCACTGTCTTCACTGAACTCTTCTCCTATTTTCATCTCTGAAAGTCTCAACCTATGGCCCAAATTCTCTTTCAATAATCCGACTTACTGGGGCACCTGAGTGGCTCACTGGGTTAAGTCTCCGCCTTAAGCTCAGGTCATGATCTCAGGGTCCTGGAATCGAGCCCCACATCAGGGTTGGTGCTTGGTGGGGAGCCTGCTTCTACCCCTCTCTCTCTGCCTGCCTCTCTGCCTACTCGTGATCTCTGTCAAATAAATAAATAAAATCTTTTTTTTTAATCCGATTTACTATATTTAAAAGAACAGTGTGTTTTGGCTAGCTTGCCTTTTTTCTTCTGTATTTATTTATCTTTATCTTCCTTTCCTAAGGTACATCTCATCATAAACCAAATCCCTTCTGATAGACATTGTTAATCTTTTCTTTTTTTTTTTTTTTTTTTTTTGGTTTAATTTTTTATTTTAAATTCAAACACAGTAACCTTTTTCTTTTTTTTTTTTTTTTTTAGAGGAGAGCGAGAGCGAGAGAGCACATATGTTGTGGGAAAAGGCAAATGGAAATGAAGACAGAGAGAATTCTAAGCAGGTTCCATGACCAGTGAAGAGCCCAATGAAGGGCTTGATCTTATGATGCCTAGATCATGACATGAGCTCAAGCAATAATCAGTTCTTGATAAATCTCCTCCAAAAGTGGTTAACAATATATATGTATATGTATGTATATATAGTTGCATGTATATATAGTACATATAGTATAATATATAGCATGTATATACAGTTGGTATATACATGCTATATATGTATGTGTATACACATACAACTGTATATACATGTACACATGTATATAGATGTATATATACACGCATGTGTACATGTATATAGATTTATATATACATACAACTGTATATACATGTATGCATGTATATGCATGTATATAGATGTATACATATATGTTATATATACATACATCTATATGTACATATATACTATATATACATACAACTGTATATACATGTTATATATTATACTATATATGTATATATAGATGTATACATATATACTATATATACATAAATCTATCATATATACTATATATACATACAACTGTATATACATACATATACATATATATTCTGTCCACATTTACTGAATAACATTTAGAAAACACCCCAATTATCTTTTAAAAATATTGATGTCTTAAAAATTATCTTCAAAAACCAGATTCTCCACAAACCATTTCCTGAAATATACCTGCCAAAACTATTCTTTAGGAGACACAAATAGTAAATCCTCCTTAGGTAGAAATGACTCTCTCAGCTTATTTGTGGTAAATGATTCTGCTTCCCTCCACCTCCATTAGCAAACAACAGTAATAGCAGCTTAGGATATGAAAATCTGACCCAATGAAGGATCAGATTCACTGAGTCACTAAACCTGAGGAATAAACCCAACCTCAGGCATCCTGGCCAAGTGTAATCACATCTGTCTCCAATGACTGAGGTTCCCATAGCATCCTGGTCTTGGTGACAGTCCAGACTTCCATTTGACTATTCAGGGTACAATATCCAGGCAATATGTTTATTATTATTTTATTAACTAAATTAGTCATTTTACCATTGTGCATTACTCTAATCTGTAACTATAATAAAAACTTCCTGCTATTTATTACACCCTTTGGGGGATATCAGAAAATTGTTCTCAACATCTGGCTCTGACATTATTTTATGTATATATATATATTTTTTAAATGTTTTAATTTATTTTTAAATTTCTTTTCAGTGTTCCAGAATTCATTGTTTATGCACCACACCCAGTGCTCCATGCAATATGTGCCCTCCACAATACCCACCACCAGGCTCATTCAGCATCTCACCCCTAACCCCTCCAGAACCCTCAGTTTGTTTTTCAAAGTCCACAGTCTCTCATGGTTCATCTCCCCCTCCAATTTCCCCCAACTCACTTCTCCTCTCCATCTCCCCATGTCCTCCGTATTATTCCTTATGCTCCACAAATAAGTGAAATCATATGATAATTGACTCTCTCTGCTTGACTTATTTCACTCAGCATAATCTCTTCCAGTCCTGTCTATGTTGATACAAAAGTTGGGTATTCATACTTTCTGATGGAGGCATAATACTCCACAGTATATACAGACCACATTTTCCTTTTCCATTTGTCCATGGAAAGGCATCTTGGTTCTTTCCACAGTTTGGCAACCTTGGCCATTGCTGCTATGCACATTGGGGTACAGATGTCCCTTCTTTTCACTACATCTGTATCTTTGGGGTAAATACCCAGTAGTTCAGTTTTTTTAATTTCTATTAAGCTCTATTTTTAAATTTCTTAAGGAATCTCCACACTGTTTTCCAAAGTGTCTGCACCAACTTACATTCCCACCAACAATGTAAGAGGGTTCCCCTTTTTGGAATATGTAAAAATTCTGTCTTGGCAAATCATCACATATTCTCTTTCAAAGACTGTAGCATCTTCCAGAAACCAATCTTTAATATCTGCTTTTCCTGCTGTTTTGATAAAGCATCAATTTTTTGATTGCATCATTTTTTGATAAAAATAATTTCTTTATCTGTATTAAACAAGACCACACAATCCTTAAAATCTTAAGTTAATTATTTCTGCGTGTTTGGCTACTTTTCTCACAACCCCACTCAAATTTATTCACTAATCTCCTGTAGTTTCCAAATGTTCTTATATATTTGTACTATTAGAATGAACACATAGCTTCAAATTTTTTTTACTATAATGTATTCAATTTGTACACTACTGTATCTGCTACATTCTTGTATCTGCTGGAATAAGAAACATGGATATTAGTAGTGTTCATACAATTTAATTTAAGCTAAACTCAACATTCATGTCATATTGACATTTCCAAGAAGAAAAATATTTTTTTGATTTTTTTTGACTGAGGAGTATTACTGATAGGAAAATATAGTACACTACAAGATCACTCAAAGTGACAAAGCTTCACTTGTCACAAATATTATTTTGTGTAGAATAAAGTCTGAGATTAATTTTTTCTTGTTTAGCAGATTCCTGAATTTCTCCAGAACCATTAGCAATTGAAATGCAAATGGAGCATGTAGAGTCAGCCATTTTATTTCAAGCACTGTGTATGGCTTAGTAAGTGCAAACTCCTTTACATTCTCTTTATTTTCTCAACAGTGAAGACAAACAATTAAATGTTAAGATGTGATTTAATAAATAGATGACCAGAGCCAGGATATAAATAGAGACACAAGGCAAATGATTTTCAAAAATCTCAATCATAAAGTTATGGTGTTGATTTATATAATCAACCTACATTTTATGTTTCATTTAGAAAATACTGTGTTGTATTCTTCAGAGTTTAAAATATAATGTATTTTTTCTAAATAATTATTGTATTTCTCCTATAAGCTTGGAAACTATGGTTATCTAATTCTAAGGCAGAATGAAAAATTTACTAAAATTAATATTCCAAATATTATCAAGCATATAATAAAATAATAATTTAGTTAGCTAAGCTTTATTTGTCCAGGTCAGCTTGTTACATTTAATATAAAATTAAATGTTTTGTTTTGTTTTTACAAAAGTCCACATTTAATCCTATGTCTACAGTTTACACTTACCCTTTCAAAAGATCCACACATTTGAGTGAAGAACATACATGAATAACAGAAGGTTGAATTTGCTTGTGTTTTCCTTTACTAATACATAAAACTTTAAGGTGAATTAGTCTTCTGAAAATTTTGTATATTCGTTTTCTGAAGATAAATAACCTTTGATATTTCTTAGTTAGTTCCATTTGGTTTATCAAGAAAGTCTGAAGAAAAATAATTAACTGAATCTCTCACTTCTGTCATAATGGAATTAAAGACTAACTCTACTCATGAAGGCACAAACTCTCATAGAATTTCCCTATGTCTGCTTCCCATCTACCAAAACATTTCTCTGATTTCATCTACAGAAATAAAATTAGGATGTCCAGGACCAAAATATTGGTGGGGAGTGGAAGGTTGGGTAAGCCTGGTGGTGGGTATTATGGAGGGTATATATTGCATGGAACATGGGTGTGGTACATAAACAATGAATCCTGGTACACTGAAAAGAAAATAAATAAATAAATATTTTTAATCTTTATTTTTTTTTAATTAAAAAAAATCCAAGTAAATATGAAAACCAATGAATACTGGTACAGACCTGAGACAGGTGTGCATCTTTACTAAGAAAACTACAGAACATAGTTAAATATATTGCAACAAAAAAGGAGCTAGGTAGAGATTGCAGATAAACTCTTACCTTAGTAGAAAAAGCAATAACAATACACATTTCAAAAACTGAGTTTGATTTTTCATTCATAGACATTTACTTTTCAGAAACATAGCCAATAATAAGCTTATTAAATATGATCAAACTTATACATTCCATAAATCTGTGTCATGTGGGTCTTTTGTGTGAATGTGTATGTGTTTGTGTGTGTGTGTGTACACATATGTGCTTTCTAAACATAGAACTAACACACATTTAGAGTATGCTATCATTCCCTTGATGATTCTTTCTGATTCATTTTTTTAATTTATTTTCAGTGTTCCAAAATTCATTGTTTATGCACCACACCCAGTGCTCTATGCAATATGTTCCCTCCATAATATGCACCACCAGGCTCACCCAACCTCCAACCCTCCTCCCCTCCAAAATCCTCAGTTTGTTTCTCAGAGTCCACATTCTCTCATTGTTTGTCTCCCCCTCCAATTTCCCCTGATTCTTAAATATAAAGTGTGTTTCCAAATATGTTGATAGTGTGGTCATTCTTTCTAGATATATGGACATTTCTGGCAAGGCTAATAGTATGAGTTGATAAACTATAATCTTATCATTTTGGTTATTTAAGGTGAAGAGAAGGCTGAAATAGAAGACATCCCTCTGATTTTTCTTTAAAGAAAACATTATGATTGGGAGAAATAAGGTGTCTGATTTAATTTCAGGAGTTCTTGGGGAGAGCTCCTATAAGATGGAGAAAATCCCTAGGGAATTAACTAGGGCTATTAACACCAGAATCCTAGCTGTACCTATTCCACCTTAATAGGATCAAAGCAATTAGCTGGGAAAAAGAAAAAGTCTTAATTAAACTTTGGTAAGTTTTTATTTTTCCACAACAACATAACCAATAATTTTGTTTCTGTATGGATTTATTTCTTAACAAATGTTTCCATATTTCTATAGAAATTAAAGTCTTAATATAGTTTTACATAATGGATTTTTCACTCAGAATATTTTAACCAAGGAATTTCCATAAATTCTTCTTAATAAATACCACTATGAACTATTCACTCTTGTTATATAACACTTAGGCAATACAAACATCATTTTTAGACATTTTTACATAAGAAAAATATGTTTATTTAAATTCAATTAATTAACATGCAATGCATTGTTAGTTTCAGAGGTATTACTTGTGCAATTTAAAAAATATTATATTAAAATCCTTCCAAACTATGAACATGTTTCTCTGCAAGATTTATATTAAAAATTCAGGTTTGAAGTTTGCAATTTTTTAACTCCCTCTGGGTGTATACACTTTAGTAACTGGAAACTAGCCTGATATTCATTAAAACCCATATCTTATTAATGAAAGATAAAACAATTTATCTATTTGTATACATCCGCTGTATGCAAATACTAAATGAGACTTTCCAGCCACTTCCACCTCCATCATAGCCCTGTATCCTATAGACAGTTCCCTGAAAAGAGACTGTTTCTGTGCTATCATCCACCCTCAAGAAAATCTCTGGCCTGACTTGAGCAGCAATCTTGGTCAAAATTACAGTGAGGTGGCAATCTTCCTGTTGTGGATAAGATGAAATTGGGAGTACAGAAAGGGAGAGAATAATCCCCCTGATACATCTAAGACTGAATGAATTCAAAGTGAATAATCTTGAGTATTTTCCCAAAGCATCAGAAATGCATCAGGAGATTCTAGTGACAGGTAGAAAATTATGTGATATGAGAAGAAATGATCTCCCCAACAGTGAAAAAGTCCAGAGAATCCATCTTAATTAATTTTTTAAAAATGTTTCATTACTTTGAAAAAGTACAGAAATTATGTGAGGAAAGCATAAAAAGAAGGAATGGCTATTTTTTTTAATTGTTGAACTTTTTAAACACTAAGTATGATAAAACAATGACTACATGTGTTCTTACTATTTATATTAATACTTTAAAATTTGTATCCAACTTGTGTATTTATACCTAGGTGTGTCCTTAAAATTGAAAATTTGATTTGGTAAGCAACATAACGAAGTTGAAGTATAAATCGTAACCTGTCTCAGTAAACTACAGGATATATTACCAGTATTTCTAGTACTTTAATGAATTTACTGGAGGACATGTTTTCTATTTCTCATGTGTTCTATCAAATTAATTGTGACCTTATACAACAAGAATGTAGAAACCTGGGTCACTGTATAGTTTCATGTGCAGAGTTCTTTTATCAAACTCCCTTTCACGTGACAATGTGGGACACCTGGGTGGCTCAGTAAGTTAAGTGTCTGACCCTTGATTTTGTCTCAGGTCATGATCTCAAGTCCTGGGACTGAGCTCTGTTTCAGGCTCCATATGCAGGGAAGAGTCTGTTTAAGGATTCTCTATTTCTGCCTCTTCCTGTTCCCCTGCTCATGCTCTCCCTCTAAAAAAGAAATAAATAAATCTTTAAAACACATTACAACTATATTTTTCAGTTTTATTGAGATGTATTGATAAATAAAAGTTTAAATATTTGAAGGGCTCCTAGGTGGCTCAGTGGGTTAAACATCTGCCTTCGGCTGAGGTCATGATCTCAGGGTCCTGGGATCCAGTCCTGCATTGGGTCTCTGCTCTGCAGGGAGCCTTCACCACCCCCCCACCTGCCTCTCTGCCTACTTGTGATCTTTCTGTCAAATAAATAAATGAAATATTTTTTTTTTAAGTTTAAGGTACATTTTTACAAATTTAATGTACAATGTGATGACTTGATATACATATAAACTGTGAAATGTGAAATGATTACCACAATCAAGCTAATTAACACACCCATCACCTCATGTAGTTCTTTTTTAATTAACAAATTTATCGATTTATTTATTTATTTATTATTTTGAGTGAGCACACTTAGGATTTACTCTCTTGAAAATTTCTAGTATAAAATACAAGGCTATTAAATGTAGCCATCATCCTTACATTAGATCCCTAGAACTTATTTCTTTTATAATTGAAAGTTTATACCCTTTGGGTAATATCTTCCCACTTGACCCTTCCCTAGCCCATAGCAAATCACATCCTATTCTGTTTCTTTTTTTTCTTTTATTATTTTTAAATTTTATCATATTTTTTCAGTGTCCTGAGATTCATTGTTTATGCATCACACCCAGTGCTCCATGCAATATGTGCCCTCCTTAATACCCACCACCAGGTTCACCCAACTCCTCACCATCCCCCCCACTCCAAAACCCTCAGTTTGTTTCTCAGAGTCCACAGCCTCTCATGGTTTGTTTCCCCATCTGATTTCCCCCAACTTCTCCTCTCCAACTCCCAATGTCCTCTATATTATTCCTTATACTCCACAAGGAAGTGAAACCATATGAGAATTATTTTCTTCACTCGGGTATGAGTTTGACATTTTTAGATTTCACATGTAAGTAAGATTATATAGTGTTTCTCTTTCTGTGACTAGGGCTTATTTCACTTAGGATAAAGTCTTCTAGGGAACCTAAGTATAAGAGAAAATATTAGCAAACCACCTTTGTGATAAGAGGTTAGTATTCAAAATATATAAGAAACTTTTAAAATTTTATAACCAGAGGGAGGGGAAAATGGGCAAAGGATTTGAGTAGACATGTCTCCAAAGGAGATAAATATGTGGAAGGTATATGAAAAAATGTTGTTCAACATCACTAATTAACAGGGAAATGCAAGTCAACACAGAATGAGACATTACCCCCATGCCTGTTAAGATAGCTATCAAAAAAACAAAAATAAGAGATGACAAGTGTTGGCAAATGTTTGGAGAGAAGCGAATCCTTATACACTGTTGATGGAAATGTAAACTGGTATATTCAATAGAGAGACTAGTGGTGATCCTTCAAAAATTAAAAATAGGTAATAGAGGCAAGATGGTGGAAGAGTACGGGACCATGTTTCAAGGGGTCCCTGAATTTAGCTGGATATCTATCAAAGAGTTATGAACACCCACAAAATCAGCCTGAGATGTAAGAATATATATCTGAATCTCTATGAGCAGAAAAGTGATGACTTTTTGCAAGGTAGGACATTTGAAGTCATGAATCGGTGGGGAGATATTTAAATATTAAAAGAAAGGGGAGGGAGCCTCCATTAACTGGCTCTTGGGAAGTAACATAACATCAGAGCACAAAACTGGAATCCTTAGAAATCTGCTTTAGAAATCCAAAAGAAATTTGGAAGAAGCAACATGCTTCTCTGAAAGGAGCTCTGTAAATGGAAAGGCAGAATTCTAGCTAGAGCCTTGTGGTCTCAGGATAGGAAAAACCACAGAGTAAAAGGGAGTTCCTGAACTAATAGAGTGCCCAAACAGGTTATGGTCAGAGAGCCCAGGAAGGAGGTCTCAGCTCTGACCTCAGCTCAGATTACCATAAACTGCAAGCCAGGCTAGTTTATAATCACTCTTTTTGAGCAGCCTGAAAATATCTGGAACCTGAGACCATGACTGGGAAAAAACTTGCAGGGCAGTAATGTCCTGGAAAGGGCACATGGAAAAGGTGCCCAGAGGGTCACCTGGACATGATCCAGAGCTTTGGGTGCCCACAAGAGCCTGCATCCACTCAAGGTTTTATAATCACAAAGGGTGGTGGCACTCCCAGCCCCTGGAACAACCTCTGAGAGAGTTGCTGTGGCAGGCACCACAGGAGGCTGTGATTTTCTGAGGCACATACAGAAGAGGAGACTGTCCTAAAGGGTTCATTAAAGAGGGTGGACTGTGAATTTTCTGCTCTTGGCCAGAGATTTGGCTGTGGATGTTTTTGCTCTGATCCTCTAAAGAGGCACGGGAAATCTCAAGGAATAAAAACCACACAGAGGACTGGTTTCCAAGCAGGACCCATTCATATGCTGTCTCCAAGGGACTCACTTTGAACCTATGGACACCCCAGATTGAAGAGGAAGGGATGAAGAACCATTTACCATGCTACTGAACCTCAAAAGAAAGCTGGATTAACAATTCTCATTTAAGACAATTTTGAATTTAAACCAAAGACCATAGTAAAAGACGTAGAGAGGCGCTATTCATACATAAAGGGTCTATCCAACAAGAACATCTAACAATTATAAATATCTATGTCCCCAACATGGGAGCAGCCAATTACAAACCAACTAATAACTAAAATAAAGAAACATATTAATAATAATGCATTAATAGTAAGAGACTTCAATACTCACAGCAATGGATAGATAGATCATCTAAGCAGAAAATCAAGGAAGAAACAAGACCTTTGAATGACACATTGTACCAGATGGACCCCGCAGAT
This sequence comes from Taxidea taxus jeffersonii, assembly GCA_003697995.1. Classification (NCBI taxonomy): domain Eukaryota; kingdom Metazoa; phylum Chordata; class Mammalia; order Carnivora; family Mustelidae; genus Taxidea; species Taxidea taxus. The sequence goes on along the minus strand of RCUC01000148.1, from coordinate 43,022 downwards.
ATACACAGAACATTCCATCTTAAAACAACAGAATACTCACTCTTCTCGAGGGCACATGGAACTTTCTCCAGAATAGACCACATACTGGGTCACCAATAAGATTTCAATTGATACCAAAAGACTGAGATTATTCCCTGCATATTATCAGACCAGTGATTTGAAACTGGAACTCAACCACAAAAAGAAATTTGGAAAGGCCTCAAACACTTGGAAGTTAAAATGCATCCTGCTAAAGAATGACTGGGTCAACAAGGAAATTAAAGAAAAATTTAAACAATTCATTGAAACTAATGAAAATGTATTGTTTCAAAGCCTATGGGATAGTGCAAAGGTGGTCCTAAGAGGGAATACATAACCATTCAAACCTCTCTCAAAAAATTAGAAAAATACCAAATGCACCAGCTAATCTTACACCTAAAATACTTGGACAAAGAATAACAAATAAAGCCTAAACCAGGAGAAGAGGAATGAATATTAGGGCAGAAATCAATGAGGGAAACCACAAAAACAGTAGAACAGATTAAAAAAAAAAGAAGAAGCTGTTTCATTAAAAGAATTAATAATATTGATAAACCTCTGGCCAGAGTTATCCAAAAGAAAAGAGAAATTATTCAAATCAATATTAAGGAAGGGTTGCATGGAGCCTGGGTATTATTATACACAAACAATGACTCATGGAACACTACACCAAAAACTACCAATGGGGGCGCCTGGGTGGCTGAGTGGGTTAAAGCCTCTGCCTTCAGCTCAGGTTCGATCTCAGGGTGCGGCATGGAACCCTGCATAGGGCTCTCTGCTTGGCGGGGAGCTCCTTCCCCCTCTCTCTCTGCTTGTCTCTCACCTACTTGTGATCTCTCTCTCTCTCTCAAATAAATAAATAAAATCTTTATTAAAAAAAAAGAAAAAAAAAACCCTGATGTACTGTATGGTGACTAATATAACATAATTTTAAAAAAATGAATGAAAGGAGATAAAACACGACTAACACCAAACAAATAGAAACAATCATTAGAAATTATTACCAGCAACTGTATGCTAACAAATGAAGCAATCTGGGAGGAAATGATGCATCCCTGGAAACTTATAATCTACCAATACTGAAACAGAAAGTAATAGACAATCTGAACAGACAAATAGCCAGTAGGAAAATTGAAACATTAATCAAAAACCTTTGAAAAAACAAATGTTCAGGGCTAAATGGCTTCCCTGGGGAATTTTACCAAACAAATTTTTTAATATATCATTTATTTGACAGAGAAAGAGAGAGCACAAGCAGGGGGAGTGAGAGGCAGAGGGAGAGGGAGAAGCAGGCTCCTCACTGAGTGGGAAGCCTGATATGGGGCTCAATCACAGGACCCCAGGATCATGACCTGAGCTGAATGCAGCCACTTAACCAACAAAGCCACCCCAGCACCCCATCAAACATTTAAAGAAGAAATCATACCCTTTCTACTGGAGTTGTTTCAAAAAGTAGAAATTAAGGAAAACATCCAAACTCATTATTTGAGGCCAACATTAATTACCCCAATCCCAAAATCAGAGAAAGATCCCATCAAAAAGGAGAATTATACACCAAATTCACAGATGAACATGGATGGGAAAATATTTCACAAGATTCTAGCCAGTAGTATCTAACAGTACATTAAAAGCTTTATTCACCTCGGCCAGGTAGGATTTATTCCTGGGATACAAGGGTGGTTTAACATTTGGAAATCAATCAATGTGATAGAGCACATTAATAAAAGAAAGACAAGAACCATATGATCTTTTCAGTTGGTGCAAAGGAAACATTTGACAAAATACAGCACCTTTCATGATGAAAACTCTTCAAATTCCAGGGATAGAGTGAATGTACCTCAATATCATAAAAGCCATCTATGAAAAGTCCACAGTGAATATCATTCTCAATGGGGAAAAACTGAGTGCTTCTCCTTTAATATCCAGAATATGACAGGGAGGCCCACACTCACCATTATTGTTCAACATAGTACTAGAAGTCCTAGCCTCAGCAATCAGACAACAAAAAGAAAAGTATTCAAATTAACAAAGAAGAATCAAACTCTCTTCACAGATGACATGATAATTTATGTGGAAAATCCATAAGACTCAATCCCCAAATTACTAGAGCAATTCAGCAATGTGACAGAATACAAAATCAATGTGCAGAAATCAGTTGCATTACTATACATTAAGGTAACTGAAGAAAGAAATTAAGGTGTCAATTCCATTTACAATAGCAACAAAAACCATAAGATACCTAGGAATAAAGGTAATCTAAGAGATAAACAATCTATAACCTAAGAATTATACAACAGTTTTGAAAGAAATGGAGGAAGACACATAGAGATGGAAAAGTAATCCATGCTCATGGTTGATAAACATTGTGGAAATGACTATGCTGCCCAGAGCATTCTACACTTTAAATTCAACCCCTATCAAAATATCCTTGACATTTTTCACAGTGCTGGAAAAAAATCCTAAAATTTGTATGGAACAAGTAAAGAACCCAAATTACGAGGAGAATGTTGAAAAAGAAAATCAAAGCTGGGTCACCATGAAACCTGACTTCAAGCTATATTACAATGCTGTGATCATCAAAACAGCATGGTTTGGGGACAAAAACAGACACATAGGTCAATGGAACAGAATAGAGAACCCAGAAATGGACCTTCAACTCTAGAGTCAAATCAGCTTTGACAAATCAGGAAAAGAATATGCAACTTAAAAAAGACAAGTCTCTGCGATAAATAGTGCAAGGAAAATTGGACAGCCAAATGCAGAAGAAGGAAACTGATCATTTTCTTAGACCATACACAAAGATAAACTAAAAATGGATGAAAGACCTCAATGTGACACAGGAATCCATCAAAATCCTAGGGGAGAACATAAGCAGCAATCTCTTTGACCTCAGACAAAGCAAATTTTTCCAAGACACATCTCTAAAAGCAAGAGAAATGAAAGCAAAAATGAACTTTTGCTTCTGCACAGCAAAAGAAATAGTCAACAAAACAACAAAAACAAAGAGACAACCCAGTGAATGGGAGAAGATATTCGTAAATGACACTACAGACAAAGGGCTGAATCCAAGATCTATAAAGAACTCCTCAAAATCAGCACCCAAAAAATAAATAACCCATTCAAGAAATGGGCAGAATACATGAACAGACATATCTCCAAATAATACATACAGATGGCTAAGAGACACATGAAAAAGTGTTCAACATCACTAGCTATCAGGAAAATACAAATCAAACCACAATTAGAAACCACCTTACAGGGACGCCTGGGTGGCTCAGTTGGTTAAGCGGCTGCCTTCGGCTCGGGTCATGATCCCAGTGTCCTGGGATGGAGTCCCACATCGGGCTCCTTGCTCGGCAGGGAGCCTGCTTCTCCCTCTGCCTCTGCCTCCCTCTCTGTCTGCCTGTGCTCTCTCTCTCTCTCTCTAACTAATAAATAAATAAAATCTTAAAAAAAAAAAAGTTTAAAAAAAAGTTAAAAAAAAAAAAAAGAAACCACCTTACACTGACCAGAATGGCAAAAATTAACATGGCAGGAGACAATAAATATTGCCGAGGATGTGGAGAAAAGGGAATACTCTTATAGTGTTGGTGGGAATGCAAGTTGGCATAGCCACTCTGGTAAACAGTGTAGAGGTTCTCCAAAACATAAAAAAAAATAGAGCTACCCTACAACCCAGCAATTTCACTACTAGGTATCTATGCCAAAACACAGATGTGGTGAAAAGAACAGTCAAATGTGCCCCAATATTCATAGCAGCAATATCCACAATAGCCAAATTGTATAAGGAACCAAGATGCCCTCCAACAGATGAATGGATAAAGAAGATGTGGTCCATATATACAATGGAATAACACTCAACCATCATGAAAGATGAATACCTATATTTTGCATTGACATGGATGGAACTGGAAGGTATTGCACTAAGTGAAATAAATCAAAAGAGAAAAGCAATTATTATATGGTTTCACTCCATGGAACATAAGGAGTAGTGCTGAAGACATAAGGTAAGGAAAGGAAAACTGAATGGGAAGAAGTCATAGAGGGAAACAAACTAAGAGTGACTCTGGAGTCTGGGAAACAAACTCAGAGTTACAGAAAGGGAGGGGAGATGGGATAACCAGGTGACAGGTATTAAGTAGGGCATGTGCTGTGATGAGCTCCAAGTGTTATAGGCAACTAATGAAACATTGAACACTGCATCAGAAACATAATTATAGGGGCGCCTGGGTGGCTCAGTGGGTTAAGCCTCTGCCTTTGGCCCAGATCATGATCTTGAGGTCCTGGGATGGAGCCCTGCATCGGGCTCTCTCCTCAGCAGGGAGCCTGCTTCCCCTTTTCTCTCTGCCTGCCTCTCTGCCTACTTGTGATCCCTCTTACTGTGTCAAATAATTAAATAAAATCTTTTTTAAAATAAAGTAATTATATACTATATACTGGTTAACTGCTCATAATAAAAAAATAATTAAAAATTTAAAATATGTGGTCCAGCAATTCTACTTTGTGATACTTCTTAAGGAAATTAATTCCATATCTTGAAGAAATATCTGGACTCCTGTGTCCATTACAGCATTACTCACAATGGCCAAAATTTGAGCAAGTACCAGATTTTACGTGAGTAGGACATACATTTATATTCTGTTAAAATATTGGATTCTGTGTGTTATGCCAGCTAACATCTCCCACACTAAATTAAAAAAGGATGTCACCATTAATAATAAAATGGTGTGCTACATAATCAGATTTTCATCCCGTCAACTCCAGAAACCAGTGATTTAATATCATTTTTAGTGTTGTATAAACAGAATCACAAATTATATATTCTAAGTGTCTTCTTTCCCTTGCCATAATTATATTGTGATTCATCCCTGTTGTACATTACAATTTCTTTTTTGTTTTTGTTTTTGCTGAGGAGCATTCCTTTATAAACATACACCCAACATAGTTCCCCCTTATTTCCTAATCTAGAACTTGAGAAAGCTGAAATGAGCCTTGTGGTATTCAATATGCATGGAAAAATGCTTTCTTTCCTCTGGAGTAAATACCTAGGGGAGGAATGCTTGGCTCATCTTGCAGATGTTGAGTTCTGTCTTGTTTTAAAAAAACTGCAATTTTTTCAAGTGATTTTACTAGTTTATATAACCCCCAATAGTAAGTACAGCATTTTAATTTTAGCCATTCTAACCTATTTTAGTTTTATATTAAGTAATTTTTATATAATTTGTTATTCATATAGCTTTTGGGTGAAATTTATGTTAAAATCCATTGTCCAATTTGTGCACGTTTATTTGTGTTCTTACTGATGCAGATATCCAGATCCAAAGGCCAAGAGTGGGTCCTGAGGATAATCTAAGAGGGTTCCTACCTATGCACAGGATAGAAATCAGATGGGAGCCAGCAGGAGGTGAGAACAGAATTTATTGAAGCTCTATAGAGAGTGTGGGGTTGCAGACAGAGGGTCTGGGAGGCTAGGAAATGAAAGGAGAGAAAATCTCAACTTTTTTTTTTTTATTGAGGATTCTCATTTGTGTATATGTTCTTTCAGACATCCAGAAACCAGTTAGAACAAGGACAAGTGCCCAGCTCTCTCTCCTTCATAAGTCAAATATTCCTTGGACCCAGGGAGTCTTGGTTCAGGGTGTCTAGTGCTAGTGGTCTGGAATGCACATAGGATTGTTTCATCTGGTCCTTCATTAGATGTTATCTATTATGCTAGAAGACTAAATAAATCATTAACTCCTGTCCCTTACAAGGAAGACATACACTATGAAGCATGCATAAAGTGGGGTGCAAGAATAGAAGTGGAAAAAGGAGGAAAAAATATTTTTATGGAGCCCTTCAGTTTCCATTTCTCATTACTGTTTGTTTTGGTATTTCCTTGACATATTTTGGATAAATCCATTTATCAAATACTGCTTTCTAAAGATTTTCTAGCAGAGTGTTTTTTTTTTTTTCATTCTTTTAATAACGTATTTAAAACAACAGAAGTTTGTTTTGGAGAAGTTAAATTTTCTTTTTTTATGGATTCTCCCTTTGATCTCATATAAGCTAAATTATTATCTAGCCAAGGTCACAAAATTTTCCTACTATTTTTTTTCTTTGAGAGGGTATTGTTTGTTTTGTTTTGTTTCATGTCTAAAACTAATTTTGAATTAATGTCATTAATGTCTGAAACTAATTTTGAATTAAATTTTCTATGTGATGTGAGGCATGGATCAAATTCATTTTCTTTTCTTTTCATGTGGATATCCAGTTTTTGTACAATTTATTTAAAAAAATATTTATCAGTAAAATGCTTTTGATTTTTTTTGTTAAAATGTAAGTCGTCTAGATATGGCAGTATAAACTTTGTACTTTTTATTCAGTTCCATGTACTGTTTTGTCTCTATTCATGTCAACGTCACATTGTTTGGCTACTGTAACTTTATGACTACTTTTTTAAAGATATTACTTATTTATTTGAGAGAGAGAGCAGGAGTAGAGGGAGAGGGAAGTGCATAGGGAGGGCAAGAAGCAGACTCCCCACTTCATAGGGAGCCCAACATGGGGCTTGATCCCAGGACCGAGAGATCATAACCCCAGCAAAAGGCAGACACCCAACTGACTGAGCCACACAGGTGCCCCAACTTTATGATGACCTTAAAACTGGGTAGTTTTTCCCAAAAATTTGTTTTATAAGATTTTTTTTGTTTTTTCTAGGTTTTTGGCATTTACATATGAATTTTTATATCAACTTTTCAATTTCTAGTAAAAAAAAGTTCTAGCCCCAGAACTTTAACAGTGACTGCATTAAATATACAGACTAATTTTGGAAGAATCACTATCATAACAATTTTGATTTTGGGGGCCTATAAAAAGGTACATTTATTTAGAAACTTAATTTTTCTCAGCAATGGTTTGTAAGTTATTAATGTCCAAATCTTACACATTTTTGCCCACTCTTCCTATTTTATATTTTCATACTACTATAACAGACATAATTTTAAAAGTCAGTTTATAACTTTTTGTGTTACTAATGTAGAAATGCACAATATTTTCCTTTATTGATCCTTCAACTTTGGAATACTCAGTTATTAGTGCTAGCAACTTTTTTTGTAGCTTTCATAGAAGTTTCTGTATAAACAATAATGTCGTGCAATTAAAGATGCTATTTCTTTTACAAATGGATACTTTACATTTCTTTTGATTGCAATGGCCAAAACATGTCATCGGAAGAAAGAAAATTTTATGGATTTAGTGGAGAAACCAAAGGTAATTTTGGATTAAAGGGTTTGACTGAGAAGGTTTGGAGTTTTTTTTTCTATATTCAGGGAATTGAGTGACTCGAATTTGAGCAACTGTCAGAAATCTTAAGTGCACTAGCAATGTCCAGCAGCTGAAGGACAGACAAAAGCTAAAAGAGCAAGTGAAGACACTTAGAGTTTTACAGTCAGTTATAATGTTTGAGAAGGTTGGAATTAAATAAAAGCAAGAGGAGAAAGAGAATCTGGGTGGGAATCATATTAATGGAGAGGATGGGCAAAGAAGAGATGGCAACAAAGACTTTGCTTATAACACACATACTCAGATAACTAAGGAAGAAAGAGGCAGAGAAGATGGAATTTAGGAAAATCAGAACAAGTTGGTGTTAGATGTCAGCATTTTCTTTTATGTTATATTAGCCACCATACAGGACATCATTAGTTTTTGTTGTAGATGTCAACATTTTAAAGAGATCTCTTTGAAAATCTAAATGTCATGGGGCAACTGGGTGGCTCAGTGGGTAAAAGCTTTTGCCTTCGGCTCAGGTCATGATCTCAGGGTCCTAGAATGGAGCCCCGCAATGGGCTCTCTGCTTGGTGGGGAGCCTGCTTATCCCTCTCTCTCTGCCTGACTCTCTGTCTACTTGTGAGCTCTCTCTGTGTGTCAAATAAATAAAATCTTTAAAAAAAGAGAAAATCTGAATGTCATAAAAATGCAAATATTTTGGAATTTAAAATGTTCAAATAAGTTGTCACCATTCACCAAAAGAATAGACTCCATGAAATTACTGATGATTTCAAAGAATTATGAATAGTAAAACATGTTGAAATGAATAAACTCTAAAGTTTATGATATAGGGGCACTGGGTGGTTCAGTCAGTTAAATATCTGCCTTTGTTTTTGTTTGTTTGTTTGTTTTTTCAAGTAGAACAAAAAGTTTATTATTTTATTCTATTTTACTTATTTTATTTTAATGTTTTGTTAGTCACCACACAGTGCATCATTAGTTTTTAATGTAGCATTCATGATATCATGATTCATTGTTTGTGTATAACACCCAGTGCTCCATGCAATACGTGCCCTCCTTAACACCCATCACCAGACTAAGCATCTACCTTTGGTTCAGGTAATGATCCTGGAGTTCTGGATAGATCCCCAGGTCAGGCTCCCTGTTCAGTGGGGAGTCTGATTCTCCCTCTCCTCCTGCTCCTCCCCCTTCTCATGCTCCTGCACTGTACCTAGAAAAAAGTGGGAAAAATACATAAGGGATTCTTTCCTCTTGTGTTGTTTTCACTGGAAGAGGTTTGAGCATGCTTTCATCCTGAAAGTAGGTGTGAGAAGAAGCAGAGAAGTTGAAATAATAACAGTGTTTCAGTAAGTAAGCCATTCCTTCCACCAAACCAAAATTGATTTATTCTTCCAGCTTGCTTGTTTTACTGCTTCTGCTGTAGCTGCTGTAGTTTGTTTGCTTCAACATCTTCCAGACCTCCAAAACTTTGACACACTTTAATATTCAGCAATAATCCAGCATATCTTTGTGATACTAGGAGGTTGTAGCAAGCCTGTGATCCTTTGCACATGGAAACTGGATGAGACTTCAATGCTACACTCAACAATGAGAGGGCTTGTCTTTTTACTGGGATAGATAGTTGTCCAGGTAAAAGTGCATTGATGGATTGGCTTAACTATTTCCTGAGAGCCTACCCTAGACCTTGGACAACAGGAAGTTAGCATTGTCTTTTTATAGCAATTATAACAGAGACATTATTTTCCTATAATATACAGAAAAAGGAAAACTTTCAAAGCAACATAAAAGGGAAAACAAAAATATATCACTTATAAAAGATAACATCATCATTACTGGAAAAACATAGTGACTCTCTCATCCTCCAGTCCCCCCCCCCAGCAAAAAAATCCACATAATTACTCATACTTTTTTTTTCTTTTTCTGCAGTATTGAATTTTTTTTTACTTTATTTAAGCTTTATTTAAACATATGATGTAACCCCACCACCCTCACCCAACCCCTCTTCCCCCCACCCCCCTGTTTGTTTTATGACCTTAAGAGTCTCTTTTGGTTTTTCTCCCTCCCGATCCCATCTTCTTTCATTTTTACTTTTCCTACCACCTTAACTCCCACCCCTGTTGCATCTCATACTTTTTTAAAAGACAAATGATCCTCTGTACTCATAGAACAGAGTATTACCAAGTGGTATCAAGCCCTTCCCAAATACATAATAAATACATTCTGTATTTCACATCCTCTCTGACAGATTCACTGACTAGGTCCTCATCAAAAAACTCATTAAGAAGTTTCCCTTTATTTTTTAAAAAGTTATTTATTTATTTGTTTATTTATTTGGAGAGAGGGCATGTGTTCACATTGAGCAGGGAGGACAAGCAGAGGGAGAAGCAGAGAAAGAATCTCAAGCAGGCTCCATGCTGAGCATTGAGCCCAACACAGGGCTCCATCTCATGACCCTGAGATCATGACCTGAGCAGAAATCACGAGTCAGAGGCTTAACAAACCGAGCCACCCAGGCATCCCAAGAAGTTTCCTTTTAAATTAACACACACACCAAAAATAAAATTGGCACATACACATGAAGTACAAAAATAAATACGTATCCAAAATATTATACTATCACTCACTTAGTGAACAAATATCCTGACTTTATATTAAGTATTCTGTTGATTTTCTTCATGATTTTTCATGTTATGTGTCCCCCAAAATATACTTGTTATGCCTGTGTCTAAGAGTTATACAGCTGCCGTTAGATAGTATGTTTTCTTTTGTGACAGGCTTATTTCAGCCAATATTGTAGTTTAACTTATGGGTACCTGTAGTTTACATATTTTCATAGCCTGAATATATTATATGAATACATCTAAAGTTAATTATTTTTTCTAATGATGATGGGAATGTTGGTATTTCTAGTTGGGGGGCTATTGTTAATGTGTATTGAGAATAATTAAATACAAATAGCATGATTATAATATAATATCATTTATATTAAATATGATATATAATATATATAACATATATAATATCACATACATAATTATTTATTCACTTTATTATATTTTATTATATAAATTTATTTTGTTTTATTATTTTATGGTTATATTTATGTATATATTATATATTATAGTTATTACAAATTATTTATTATTTATAATTATTATAAAATTATATATATAACAAATATATATTGATATAGTAATAAATAGCTAATGCATACTGAGAATAATTAAATACAAATATTATAAGTATATTCTAAATGCACAATCTTGTATTTGCTCCACACATAAGCACATATACAGTATTATATATGGATACAGGAGAATTTGCTAGATAATTTCACACATTCAAAGCTGGAGTACCAATTCATGTATTAGTATTGGCTTTGCTTTACATTTTCCAGGATATGGAATTTTTTGGAGTTTGATTTTAGGATAACTTGTACTTGAATTGATATATTTTACTATTGTTAATATTCACATGTTTTCTTAATATTGACACTGAACATCACTTTTCATCATCTTTTGTGAAATGCAGGATATACTGTATTGATTTCACTGTTCCTTAAATGTCTTTTAGCTCATTGGCTTTAAGTAAGTCTATATATTGTTGAATGAATTGTTTAGTGATTATGTTTCCTGTTGTGTAGCTTTATTTTTTCTCTCATTGATGTCTTTTGTAAATAACATTCCTTATTTTAATAAAATTAAATTTTAAGTATTTTAAACACATCTTACTTATTCGATAATCATAAATTCTTTTTCTGATCATGTTAATAAAATATTTTATTATAATCTTCCAAAAATTTTATTGGTTTACATTTCACACTTAGCTCTATAATATAGAATGAATTTTTAATTATGAAATAAGAGAGATAATTTCATTGTATCTATGTAAATACATAATTGTCTGACTACCACATAGTGGAAAGATTGTATATTGTCCTTCAGTATGAATGCATATTCACTGTTCAATCAACTGTGTAGGGATGTGTTTCTGGAAGATGGCATATTAATTCACAGTAGCACCAAAACAATACTGTGTAAGCAGCAAGACTTTGTTAAGAATCTTCAAATATAGTATGCCTATTTCACCCTGCCCTGAGGTAAGTATATATGACCACCTCCATTTCATAAACATTTTTAAAGTTTTTACTTAAATTCCAGTTACTGGAATGCACAATGTAATATTACTTTTCAGTGTACAACATAATGTTTCAACACTTCTGTATAACACCCTGTACTCAAAACAACAGGAACACTTCTTAATCCCCATCACCTTCTTATCTCATCTCCCCACCAACATCCCCTCTGGTAACCATCAGTGTGTTCTCTATAGTAAAGAGCCTGTTGCTTGTTTTCTCTCTCAGTCTTTTTCTTTCTTTGCTGCTTTTTTTTTTCTTAAATTCCACATGTGAGTGAAAATCATATCATATTTGTCTTTCTCTGGCTGACTTATTAGCTTTAACATAATACTTTCAAGCTCCATCCATGTCATTGCATATGGAGAGATTTCATTCTTTTCATGGATGAACAATATCACATTGTGTATATATACTACAACTTTTTGTACATTCATCTATGAATGGACACTAGAACTTCTTCCAAAACTTTGCTAATGTAAATAATTCTCCCACAAACATTGGGCCCATGTGCCCTTTGTCTTAGCGTTTTTGTATCCTTAGGGTAAATACCTAGTAGTATGATAGCTGGATCGTAAGAAAGTTCTATTTTCGATTTTTGAGGAAACTACATGCTGTTCTCCACAGTGGCTGTACCAGTTCGCATTCCTACCAAACGTTTAAGAGGAGTCCCTTTTTTCCACATTCTCACCAACACTTCTTGTTCTTGTTTTGTTAATTTTAGCCATTCTGACAGTTGTGAGATGATATCTCACTGTAATTTTGCTTTGTTTTCTTTTAAGATTTTATTTGTGGGGAGGGAGCATGAATTGGGGGTAGGGCAGAGGGAGAAGCAGACTCCCTGTTGAGCAGGGCTCCCAATGAAGAGCTTGATCCCAGGAACCAGGGATCATGACCTGAGCCAAAGACACACACTTAACTAACTGAGCCACCCAGAAACCCCATCACTGTAGTTTTGATATGTATTCCCCTGATGATGAGTGATGTTGAGCATCTTTTCATGTATCTCTATATATCTTCTTCAGAAAAATGTCTATTCATATCTTCTGCCCATTTTTCAAGTGGATTATTTTTGGGGGGAAATTGGGCCTTAAAACTTCGTTATATATTTGGGGTACTAACACTTTATCAGATATGCCATTTCCAAATATCTTCTCCAATTCGATAGGTCACCTTTTAGTTTTGTTGAGTTTTTTTTTTTCTTTTTCCTTTGCTGTGCAGGTTTTTCTTTTGATGAAGTCTCAATAGTTAATTTTTACCAGTTTACCTTGCCTCAGGAGACATATCTACTAAGATGTGGCTATGGTCCTTGTGTTTTCCACAAGGATTTTAAGGGTTTCTTCTCTCACACTAAGGTCTTTCATCCATTTGGAAATTATTTTTTCGGTACGGTGTAATAAAATGGTCCAGTTTCATTCCTTTTCATGTTTCTGTTCAATCATCCCAACACAATTTGCTGAAAAGACTCTCTTTTGCTCATTGGGTATTCTTTCTTCCTTACTTAAAGTTTAATTGCCAATATAATCATGGGTTCCTTTCTGGGTTTTCTATTCTATTCATCAGTGTATTTATTTTTGTGTCAGTACCATACTCTCTTGATCACTACACCTTTGCAATAGACATTGAAGTCTGGAATTGCAATGTCTCCAGCTTTGCTTTTCTTTTTCAATATTGCTTTGGATATTTTGGGGCTTTGTGGTTCTACACAAATTTTAAAATTGTTTTTTTTTCTATCTCTGTGAAAAATTCTATTGGTATTTTGTTACAGATTGCTTGAACTGTGGTTGATTGCTTGGGGAGCATAGACCATTTAACAATTATTTTTATTCCAATCCAAGAGTATGGAATATTTTTCCATTTCTTTCTGTTATCTCAGTTTCTTTCATCAGTCTTTTTTTACATTTCACAGCAAGGTTTTTTATCTGTTTGTTTAGATTTATTCCTAGATTATTTTGTTTGGTTTCATTTTGGTGCAATTTTAATGAGGTTGATTCTTTATATTCACTTTCTGCTGTTTCTAGGATAGGGTATTCAATTGTTTGGCATATAATTGTTTATAATATTCTCTTATAATAGTATACCTTTTGTGGTTTTGGTTATTTCTCTTCTCCCACTTGGTATTTTATTTGTTTGTGTCCTTTTTCACTTCTTTTAGAAAAGTCTGTGTAAAGGTTTGTCTTTTTTTTTCAAAAAACAAACAAACAAACAAACAAAATCCCAGTTCCTGGTTTCATTAATCTATTTTATTTTTTGTATTGTTTGTTTGGATTCTATATCATTTTATGGTATAATATCCATTATTTCCTTCTGTCTGCCTTCTTAGGCTTTATTTTTGTTTTTGTTGTTGTTGTTGCTGTGGTTTTTTTTCTTTCCTATCTCCTTAGTGTAAGGGTAAGTTATTTGAGAGTATACTTGCATCTGTAGGTAGGCTTGTATTGCTATGTACTTCCCTCTTAGGACTGCTTTTGCTGTATCCAAAAGGGTTGGAACATTGAGTTCTCATTTTCTAGATAGATAGATAGATAGATAGATAGAATGTATCTATCTATGCATCTATCTAGAAAATGAGAACCAAGTGTTCATATACACATATATGAACATTGTATATATGTATATTGTGTGTATATATATCCCTTGATTTCCTTGTTTACACATCAATTGTTTAATAGAATGTTGTGTAACCCCCATGTCTTTGTGTTTTTTCCTTATTCTTTCTTCTGGTTGACTTCTAGTTTCAAAGTTCTGTTATCAGAAAAGGTGCTGATAGGATTTTAAAGGTTCTATACATGTTGAGGTCTGCTTTAGAGCCTCAAATGTAATCTATTCGGAAGAATGTTCCAAGTGCACTTGAAAAAAAAATGTGTATTCTGCTGTTTGAGAATGGAATGTTCTGAATATATTATCTGTTAAGTCCATCCACTCCAGTGTCATTCAAAGCCATTATTTTCTTGCTAATTTTCTGTTTAGAGGATCTAATACATTGATGTAAGTAGGATGTTCACATCCCTTACTAGTAATGTATTATTATTGATTAGTTCCTCTGTTTGTTATTAACCCTTTTATATAATTGGGTGTTCCAATATTGGGTGCATAAGTATTTACAATTGTTAAGTACAATTCTTATTGGATAGTACCATTTACTATGGTGCAGTGTCCTTTTTTTTTATTATGTTCAGTAAACTACTGTATAATACATAATTAGTGCTTGATGCGGTATTCAACGATTCATTAGTTAAGTATAACACCCAGTTCTCATCACAGCACATGCCTTCCTCAATAGAGCTACCCTATGAACCATCAGTTACACTAGGCTATTTACCACAAAGATACATACATAATGAAAAGAAGGGTTATGTGCACCCCTATGTTCATAGTAGTGAGGTCCATAATAGCCCAACTGTGGAAGGAGTTGAGATGCCCTTCAACAGATAAATGGATAAAGAAGATGTGGTTCATACATTCAATGCAATAATATTCAGCCAGAAACAAATACTCACCATTTTCATTGACATGGATGGAACTGGAAGGGATTACGTCAAATGAAGTCAAACAGAGAAAGATAACTATCATATGGTTTCACTCATATGTGGAACATTAGCAATAGCACAGAGGACCACAGGGGAAGGGAGGGAAATCCAAAGGAGAAGAAATCAGAGAGGGAGATAAAATGAGAAACTATGGACCCTGAGAAACAATCTGGGGTTTTCGGGTGGAGAAGGGGTAACAGGGTAATAGGTAGTGCTCTTCTTTGTCTCTTCTTCAGTCTTTTTTGAAGTGTGGTTTGTCTGATATAAGTATTGCTACTCTTGCATTATTTTGAACTCCCTTTGCGTGGCAAATGTTTCTCCATCTCTCACTTTCAATCTGAAAGTGTCTTAGGTCTAAAATAAGTCTCTTGCAGGCAGCATATAGATAAGTATTTTTTTAATCCATTCCAACTCCTTATATTTTTTCACTGAAGCATTTAGTTAATTTACTTTTGAAGTAATTTTTGGTTGATAAGTATTATCAATTATTTATTTACTTATTTATTATGTATTTATTTCAATTTATTTTTATTTTATTCATTCATTCATTCATTTATTCATTTATTATTTTGCTGTTGTTTCTAGAGATTTTCTCTGATCCTTTAAGGTCTGTGTCACTTTTGGCCTCTCAAAGATTCTCCTTTAATATTTCTTATAGGGCTGGTTTAGTAGTCACATACTTGCTTAGTTTTTGTTTATCTGGGAAACTCTATCTTTCTTTCTATTCTGAATGACAGCCTTGATGGAGAAAGTACTAATGGCTGCAGTTTTTCCCAATTAGCATGGTGAATATATCATGCCACTTTCTTCTGGCTTGCCAAGTTTCTGTGGAGAAATCTTCAGCTAGTCTTATTGGTTTTCTTTGTAAGTTATGACATCTTTTGTCTTGTGGCTTTTAAGATTTTTTTGTTTATCAATATATTTTTGCAAGTTTAGTTACAATATATCTCAGCATTAACTTGTTTTTGTTGGTTTTGATGAGATTTCTCTGTTCCTCCCAGATTTGGATGTCTGTTTCTTTTCCCCATATTAGGAAGTTTTTAGGTATTCTTTCCTCAAATAAATTTTCTACTCCTTTTTCTCTCTCTTTTTCTTCTGGGACTCCTATATTATTATGTTTGATGGAGTCATAGGGATCCCCAAATCTGTACTCTTATTCCATAATTCTTTTTTTCTCTCTTCTGTTCAGCTTCATTACTTTTCTTTAGTTTGTCTTTTAGATCACTAATTGTTCTGCTGCTTCTTCTAGCCTGCTGTTCATTATGTCAAGAGTGTTTCTAATCTCACTTAATGTGAACTTCATTTCTGATTGATTTTTTAAGCTCTTTCATTTATATAGTAAAGATCTCACTGATGTCTTCCATTATTTTCTCAAGCACAGTGAGAATCCTTATGATTATTGCCTTACATTCTCCATCAGTCATATTACTTGTATCTGTTTGGCTTAAATCTCTGGCTGTGAAGTTATCTGGTTCTTTCACTTGCAATAACTTCCTCCATCTTGGCATTTTGTCTAAGTTTCTGTCTTCTTCTGTTTATTAAATAGCTTATTATATCTCCTGCTCCTGAAATTAATGGCTTTATGAAAAAGAAATCATTTAGTGCCCAGGGCCTGGCCCTTCAGGGACTTTCTCCATTGAATACTGCCTATGCATGCACCCTGATTCTGTGGTATAGCTCCTAATGTTTTTATTTAAATTCCAGATAGAGAACATACCATGTAATATCAGTTTCAGGTGTACAACTTAGTAATTCAACAATTATGTACACCCAGTACTCATTACAACAAGTACACTTCTTAATCCCTATCAGCTATTTAACACATGCTCCCTACTCACCTCCCCTCTGGTAACCATCTGTTTGTTCTATAGAATTGAGAGACTGTTTCCTGGGGTTCCTTTCTCTTTTTATCCCCATATGAAATTTTTAAAAAATATCATATACATTTTTTATTATGACCATTAGTTTTTCTAATTTTAGTTTTTTAAATTTTAATTGTGCTATATTAGTCAACATATAGTACATTAGTTTTTGATGTAGTGTTCCATGATACATTGTTTGAGTATAAAAATCAGTACTCCATGCCATATGTGCCCTCCTTCATACCCATCACCAGGCTCACCCATCCCCCCATGATCCCTTCTAAAACCATCAGTTTGTTTTGTGGAGTCCATTGTCTTTCATAATTCATCTCCCCCTTTCACCCCCCTCTTTATTTTTCTCTTCCTTCTCCTAATATCCTCCATGGTATTCCTTATGTTCAACATATAAATGAGACCATATGAGAATTGTCTTTCTGTTCTTGAGTTATTTCACTTAGCATAATCCCCTCCAGTCTCATCGATGTTGATGCAAAAGTTGGGTATTCATCCTTTCTGATGGAGGTATAATATTCCACTGTATATATGGACCATATCTTCTTTATCCATTCGTCTGTCAAAGGGCATCTCCACCTTTACACAGTTTGGAGATTGTGGACATTGTTGCTATGAACTTTGGAATGCATATGGCCCTTCTTTTCACTACATTTGTATCTTTGGGGTAAATACCCAGTAGCAAAATTGCCAGGTCATAGAGAAGCTCTATTTTTAATTTTTTTATTTTTAATTTTTTGAGGACCCTCACAATGTTTTCCAAAGTGGCTGCACCAATGTGCATTCTCACCAACAGTGTAAGAGGGTTTCCCTTTCTCCACATCCTCTACAACATTTGTTGTTTCTTGTCTTATTGATTTTTGTCATTCTAACTGATGTAAAGTGTTATCTCAATGTATTTTTTATTTGAATCTCCCTGACAGCTAATGATGATGAACATTTTTTCCATGTGTCTGTTAGCCACTTGTATGGCTTCCATGGAGAAGTGTCTGTTCATGTCTTCTGTCCATTTATTTTACTTGATTATCTGGGGTTTTGGGGGTATTTAGTTTGAAAAGTTCTTTATAGAATGTATGATTGGTATTCAATTAAACTGTTATTTGGTTATTAACTTGTTTTATTTTTAATTTTTATTTAAACTTAATTAAATTATCATATACTGTTTATTAATTTCAGAGGTAGAATTTAGTGATTCATCAGTTACACACAACACCCAGTTCTCATTACATCAAGTGCCCTCTGTAATGCCCATCTCTCAGTTACTCTATCCCTCTATGAACCTCACCTCAAGCAACCCTCAGTTTGTTTCCTAAGAGTTTCATAAGAGTCTCTTATGGTTTGCCTCCTTCTCTGTTTTCATCTTGTTTATTTGTCTTTCCTTCCCTCTATGTTCATCTATCCTCTTTCTTAAATTCCACATACTAGTAAATCATATGGTATTTGTCTTTTTCTGACTGACTTGTTTCAATTAGCATACTACCCTCTAGTTTTATCAAGATTATTTCAAATGACAAGATTTCATTCTTCTTGATGGCTGAGTAATATATATTACTGAGATATGTGAGATATATAATATGTGAGCTATATGTTTCTCACATATTCTTTATTCATTCATCTGTTGATGGGTCTCTGGCCTCTTTCCATATTGTGGACATTGCTGCTATAAACATTAGGGTGCATGTACCCCTTCACATTGCTATGTTTGTATCCTTGGGAGAAATACCTAGTTGTGTAATTACTGAGTTGAAGGGTAGTTCTATTTTCAACTTTCTGAGGAAACTCAATACTGTTTTCCAGAATGGCTGCCCCAGTTTGCATTCCCACTTACAGTGTATGAGCATTCCTCCTTTTCTGCATCCTTGCATCTGTCTTTTCCTGAGTTTTTAATTTTTGCCATTCTGATGGGTATGAGGTTGTATCACATTGTGGTTTTCATTTGATTTACCTGATGCTGAGTGATGTGGAACACTTTTCCATGTGTCCGTTGTGTCTATGGGTCATTTATATGTCTTATTTAGAGACATATCTGTTCATATCTTCTGCCCATTTCTTAAATAGTTGGATTTTTTGGGGGGAGGGGTGTTGACTTTGATAGTTTCTTCATAGACGTTGGATCCTAGCCCTATATCTGATAAGATATTTATACTTGGCTTATTTTATAAATTATAACTTCATAACTCATTTTTATAACCTATCCTTTATATGTGAGTTATTTTGAATTGTCTGTATCCACATGCATATTGTATACATGAAGGGTAATTTTGGCTCCCCTTTTTCTACAGTTGCATTGTAACT
This sequence comes from Taxidea taxus jeffersonii, assembly GCA_003697995.1. Lineage (NCBI taxonomy): Eukaryota > Metazoa > Chordata > Mammalia > Carnivora > Mustelidae > Taxidea > Taxidea taxus. Next base: position 23,904 of record RCUC01000148.1, on the reverse strand, counting down.
GTATTGTATTTTTTAAGCTTTATTAAGGTATAATTAACAAATTAAAATTGTTTATATTTATGGTCTGCAATGATATATATACAAATATGAGTACATACACTTATATATATGTACATATATAAAAATAACTATGAAAATCATGTAATTACCATAGCCATCACCTCACATAATTACCTTTTTCTGTCTTTTACTTTTGTGGTGAGAACATTGAAGATATGGTTACTTAAATAATTTCGAGTATTGAATTGATTATTATTAACTATTTACCATGCTGTTCATTACATCCTCAAAGCAGTTATCATGCATAATAGAAACTTTGTATCCCTTAACCGATATTTGACTTCTCATCTTCTCATATTCCCATATGAGGTGATTCCTTGCAATCACCGTTTTATGTGATACTTTGATAAATTTCACCACTTTAGGTTTTCACGTATATTTCACGTCTTTCTGGGCCTGGCTCATTTCACTTAGAATAACGTCTTCCAGATTCACCCATGTTGTCATAAATGTTATGATTTCCTTGTTTTTAAAGGTTACTCTATAGTAAAGGCTAATATATCTGTATCTATATATCTATATCTGTATCTGTTTCTTTACATAATCTATCAGAATGTCTTTAATTCATTCACCTATCCATGGACAATTAGGTTCTTTCCATAACTTGGCTATTGTGAGTATTGCTCCAGGAAATATGGTAATGACAATATTTCTTTAAGATACTAATTTTATTTCCTTTGGAGGTATACCTAAAAGTGGGATTTCTGGATCATAAGTTCATTACATGTTTAATATATTGAGGTAACTCCAAACTGTTTCCCAGAAGTATCTTGATATTGACTTTGCAAATATTTTTTGGATATGATGTCAAAAACAAAGACAATAAAAGCAAAAATGGATAAGTATGATAGCATCAAACTAAAAAGCTTCTTTACAGCAATAGCATGTAAACAGCATGAAAAAGTTACCCAGAGGAAAAAAATTGCAAACCATATATGAAGAAAGCAAACATTCAGTATATACAAGGAAGTATGTATCATATTCAATATAATATAAGGAAAAAAGTATATATACATACATATATGTATATGTATATTCCATACATATATATGTACATATATGTATATATAATGACAGCAGAAACAAACAAACCCAAGTTAAACTGATTTAAATATGGGCAAATGACCATAATAAACATTTCTCAAAGAATACATATACGGGCATAAGGAAAGGTGCTCAACATCAATAATCATCAGGATTACGGCAAATCAAATTAATGCACATCAAAACCACAGTAAGATACCATCTCATTCCTGTTAGAATGGCTATTATTAAGAAAACAAAAGCACACTCTCCCCAAGTCTACCACTCAGCCACCTCCCCCCAGCAGCCCTCAGTTTGCTTTTGGAGACCAAGAGTATCTTATGGTTTGTCTCCTTCCCTGGTCCCAACTTGTTTCATTTTTCCCTCCCTTCTCCCCACAAGCCCCCACCATGCTTCTCAAATTCCTCATATCAGATAGATCATAAGATAATTGTCTTTCTCTGATTGACTTATTTTTGCTTAGCATAATACCCTCTAGTTCCATCCACGTTGTTGCAAATGGCAAGATTTCATTTTTTGATGGCTGCATAGTATTCCAGTGTGTGTGTGTGTGTGTGTGTGTGTGTGTGTGTGTGTGTGTGTGACATCTTTATCCATTCTTTATCCATTCATCTGTTGATAGCCATCTAGGTTTTTTCCATAGTTTGGCTATTGTGCACATTGCTGTTATAAACATTTGGGTGCACATGCCCCTTTGGATCACTTCTTTTCTTTTTATATTCGTTTTTCATTAACATGTGGTTTGTGGTTTGTTTCAGGGGTACAGGTCTGTGGTTTATCAGTTTTATACAGTTTGCACCAATCATCATGGCACAGGTAATCCCCAGTGTCCATCGCCATGGCACCCCATCCCTCACACACCCCTCCACTCCAGCTGACCTCAGTTTGTTTCCTGAAATTAAGAGTCTAGGGGATGCCTGGGTGGCTCAGTTGATTAAGCACCTGCCATCAGCTCGTGTCATGATCCCAGGGTCCTGGAATCAAGCCCCACATAAGGCTCCCTGCTCAATGGAGAGCCTACTTCTACTTTTCCCTCTGTCTGCCACTCTGCCTACTTGTGCCCTCTCTCTGTGTCAAATAAATAAATGAAATTTTAAAAAAAAGAACAACTGGTGATGAAGTAGGGGTGATAAAGGGTCCCTGGTGCATGTAATACTTTTAAGTATTTTCAATATTTTTAAATCTCCAGATTAAAGAAAGCTTTTCCATGAAATACACTATGATTATTTATCTGTCTCATTTATGATCAAATGTGATATAGGAAAATATACTAAGGAAAGAATCACAGTCAGTAACATATAGAAAGGGAACTTCTGTGGCTTTCTATTATTTCCAAGAGTAGCAAGGTATTATAACAATTTAATCTGGAATTCAGGATTCCTTTGTTAACATATTTTTATAGGTTTTCTGCTTGTTGCTTTTATTTTATTTTATTATTTTATATTATTTCTTCTGCTCTGGCTAGATTATCCACTCTACATTGAGTTTGAGTAGAACTGATGATAATGAATAGCTATTTTTTTCTTTTTATTCTTAATTCCACAGAAACTTTTCAAGTTTCAAAATCAAATTTCAAGTGTACAAGTTTCAAGTTTCAAGTGTACAAAATCAAGTGTACCGTTTTCTGAAGGGTTTATTTATTTTAACTTATCAAATTAAAAATGTTCCTGTTCAAGAAGGTTAAGTTTATTTTGAATATTTTAATTCATTTTTAAGACCACCCACCCTCCTCTCATGTGTTCTATTAATGTTGGAAATTATACTGGTTGAGTTATAATGTAATGAAAAACTCTGAATAAAACAAGTTGTCCATCATCAGATGAATGGATAAAATGATGTAGAATAGTATTTCCCTGATGCCCAGTGATATGGAGCACTTTTTCATGTGTCTGTTGGCCATCTGGATGTCTTCTTTGCAGAAATGTCTGTTCATGTCCTCTGCCCATTTCTTGATTGGATTATTTGTTCTTTGGGTGTTGAGTTTGCTAAGCTCTTTGTAGATTTTAGATACTAGCCCTACCACATGATCTCCCTGATATGAGGAAGTGGAGATGCAACGGGGGTGGGAGTTAAGGTGGTAGGAAAAGTAGAAATGAAAGAAGATGGGATCGGGAGGGAGAAAAACCAAAAGAGACTCTTAATGTCATAAAACAAACTGAGGGGGGTGGGGGGAAGAGGGGTTGGGTGAGGGTGGTGGGGTTACATCATATGTTTAAATAAAGCTTAAATAAAGTAAAAAAAATGATGTAGAATATACATATACATGTATATACACATATGTATGTATATATATATATGAACATTTTATTCATCCATCAGAAGAGTTGAATACTTACCATTTACACTGATGTCGATGGAACTGGAGGGTGTTATGTTTAGCGAAATAAATCAACCAGGGGAAGACAATTATCATATGGTTTCACTCACATGTAGATTATAAGAAACAACTCAAAGGATCATAGGGGAATGGAGGGAAGACTGGATAGGAAATCATCCCAACGGGAGAAAACCCACAAGAGACCTTAATTATAGGAAACAAACTGAGGATTCCTGGAGGGGAGGTGGGTGGGGGGATGGGGTAACAGGGTGATTGGCATTTGTGGTGAGTACTGGGTGTTATATACAATTGATAAATTATTGAACACTACATGTGAAACTAATGATGAACTATATTTTGGCTAATTGAATGTAAATTTTAAAAAATCCAATAGTGAACTATGTTCCTAAATTGAAACCAACAGAGCATTGTTGCATATTTTCAATTTGAAATATTTTTGGATTTGGTTATCAATATGTTTTTTATGTATTCACTTGTATTTATTTTTGTTATTAACGTTCTTCATATCTGATTTTTATACCATGTTCATGTCCATCTCATCTAATCAGTTGGAGTGCATGCCCTACATTTCAATTGATAAATATATTAGGAAGATTTGTGGAGAACCAAAAATGCAGGGTAGTGGGAGGCCCTTAAGCTTGTCTTGTCTCTAGAACACACCTAGATTGCTATCAAATCCTTCTAAATACCCAGGAAATTGAGGGAGAAAAGATGCCACATCCAGTAGGGTAGGAAGTGTGGAGATATGGTTTGGGGGAGAAACTGATCACAGGCATTGCAGAAGGGAGGGATCCCTGTTACAGAGAAAGGCAGGAGAGGGAGGCACATGGGCGAATGTATAAGGAGAAAGTTTTCCCAACACCTTTGGCTGAGAAAATGAGAGAAGTTGATTTTTATAATTTTTTTTTATAACCAGTGGGCTCAAGGACTGGAATTTTAAAGGTCAGAGAGCTTGGCTGGGATAGAGCCCTGAGTGTTCTTCCCTACTACTAGAAAAAAGGCAGGCAAGTAACCCCAGAGTAGACAGTGTGATCCAAAGAATGCCTAAAGCCCATGAGAGAGACAGTTTGCTCTTATTGGAGTGCTTCTGTGATAAGTGACAGTCACAGAGACAGCTTGCCAGGGACAAAAGACCCTGCTGGTCCCATTTCCTTTCCTCAGCCTTCAGAGTAGGTGCAGAGACACCTCGTGAGGGCTTCTTGCCCCAACCCTGGCTGCCTAAACTGATTGTTCCAACACCTATGTCCCTGAGCTCTGGCGTTACTGTCTTTCTTTGTCAAATCTCTCTTAGACTCAGTGTGGCAAGACCCTCCTACAGAACACAGAGCACACAGTCACAGAATTTCCCTAAGTTTTGCACTTCTGAGTCAGTGGCTGGGATAGAGCCCGAAGCACACTGCTTTGCTCCAGGCAGGCAAGTAGCCGAGAGACAGAAGACATGGAAACTGTGATCTGAAAAATGTTTGGGATGCTCAGGGGGATTATTCACTCTTCTGGGAGTGCTTCTCTGAGAGTAGCAACAACAACAGAGACCCTTTCCAGAAAAGAAGGAGCAGATTAATACTATTTTCTCCCTGCACTCACTAGCATAAACCATCTTCATAAGAAAGCACAGTGCCAACAGGGGCTTACACCAAGTCCCACCATCTGCTTTCTGTTGCTACTGCTTTTCTCAGGCAAGTGGGCCTAAGTCCCCATGCAGTGCATCCCTTCCCCAGAAGACCAGGTGAAACTTGTGCACACACCGTGTCTCCCAACCAGTGAGTTCTGAAAGGCTTCAGTTCTAGTGGGAGTAGCCTCAGATCTCATTTAGCAAGCTGACTAGACAACACCTAGTTAAAACTCAACACATTCTTGCCAAGGACAAAACACTGGCAACTGCAGGTAATGAGACCCTCTGCAGATGACTGGCCTGAAGGATAGAGCAGCTAAAACACAGGAGCAGAGTGTTGACAGCACACAATAGAGACACCCCCTGAAGTGCTAGGCCCTAGACATTATATGACCTCTTCCTATAGCCATTACCTTCAGAAGCAGGAGACATAATAGGTTTTTCTAACAGAAAAAAGGTAGAGACTGACAAAATGCCAAGATGGAAGAATGCATCCTAAAAGAAAGAACAAGAAATGGTCATGACCAGACATCTAATTGAAATAGATTCAAGTAATTTGCCTGATGGAGAATTTAGAGCAACAGTCACAAAATACTCACCAGACTTCCAAGAACAATGGAAGACATCAGGGAGATCCTTACAATAGAGATAAAATTTAAAACAAAAATAAAAATTAAGAAAAGGAAATCAATCAGTAATGAAAGTGCAACTGACATTCAAAACAGATTGGATGTAATGACTGGGAAGTTAGAATAAACAGGAGTATGAATAAATGATACAGAATACAAAATAATGATACAAATAATGAAGCTGAAACAAAGAGAGAAAACAAGAACTATGGATCCAATAATAGATTTAGGAACTCAGTGACTCCATCAAACATAGTAACATTTGTACATACAAATTCCAGAAGATAGAGCAAAGAGGGCAGAAGGTTTATTTGAGGAAATAGTAGCTGAAAATTCCATAATCTGGGGAAGGAAACAGATATCCAGATCCAGGAGTAGCAGATAACTTCCACCAAAATAAATAAATAAATACATAAATAAATATAAAATAAAAATTAAAGAAAATAAAAAGGCCAACACCAAGACTCAGTGTACTTACACTTGTAAAATGTGGGTATAAAGAAAAAAAATCCTAAGAGTGGCAAGACAAAAAAGTCCCTAACTTACAAGGGAAGTAAGGCTAGCTGCGGATCTCTCTACAGAAACTTGGAAAGCCAGTAAAGAGTGGCATGATTTATTCAATGTGCTGAATGAGAAAAATCTACAGCCAACATATTATCCATCAAGGCTATGATTCAGAATAGAAGGAGAGATAAAGAGTTTCCCAGAGAAACAAAAAATTAAAGGAGTTCATGATCACCAACCCAGTCCTGAAAGAAATATTAAAGGGGGCCCTCTGAGTTGCAAAGAAAGACCAAAAGTGATAAAAACTAGATAGGAACAGAAGAAAACTCCAGAAGCATTGACAAAACAAATAATAAAATATCACTAAATACACATCTATCAATGATTATTTTGAGTGTAAATAGACTAAATGGTCGAATTAAAAAAAAAAAACACATAGGATATTAAAATGGGTTAAAAAAATACAAGACCCATCTACATGTTGCCTAAAGGGAATCATTTAGATTTAAAGACAACTGCAGATTTAAAGAGAGGGGATTGAGAAGCATGCATAATGGAAATGGAAGTCAAAAGAAGCCAAGTAGCAATACTCATATCAGACAAATTAGATTTTAAATCAAAGACTGTGGGCTTCTAGGTGGCTGTCATTAAGCATCTGCCATCAGCTCCAGTCATGATACCAAGGTCCTGGGATAAATCCCCACATTGGGCTCGCTGCCCTGCCAGAAGCCTGCTTCTTCCTCTCCCACTCCCCCCACTTGTGTTCCCTCTCTCGTTCTGTCTCTCTCTGTCAAATAAATAAAATCATAAAAATCAATCAATCAATCAACCAAACACTGTGGCAAGAGAAGAAGGGCACTCTATCAAAATAAAGAAGACAATCCATCAAGAGTATCTAACAATTGTAAATATTTATGCCCCTAACATGGGAGTAGCCAAATACGTAAAACAATTAATAATGAACATAAAGGAACTTATTGATAATAGTATAATAATAGTAGGGGACATTAATACCCCACTTACACCAATGGACAGATCATCTAAGCAGAAAATCAACAAGGAAACAATGTCTATTCGCATTCTGGGCTAAATGAACTTAACAGATATATTCAGAACATTTCCAGGAGGAGACACCTTCTTCTAAATAGAAGAATATAGCTTCTTTGTAGTTCATATGGAACATTCTCCAGAACAGTTCATATACTAGGTCACAGTCGGGCCATAACAAGTACAAAACACTGCAATTATATCATACATGTTTTCTGGCCAAAATGCTATGAAACTTAAAGTCAGTCACAAATACATGGAAAGTATAGAACATGCTACTAAAGAATGAGTGCATCAACCAGCATATCAAAGAAGAGTTTAAAAAATACATGGAAACAAATGAAGATGGAAACAAAATTGTCCAAAATACTCTGGATGCAGGAAAAGCAGTCCTACGAGGGAAACATACAGCAACACAAGTGAACCTGAAGAAACAAGAAAAGCCTCAAGTAACCAACCTAACCTTATACCAAAAGGAGTTAGAAAGACAACAAATAAAGCCCAAAGGGAACAAAACAGAAATAACAAATTGCTGAGCAAAATTAATGATATAGAAATTTTTTTAAAATATAACAGATCAATAGACCTAGGAGAAGGTTCTTTGAAAAATTAATAAAATTGATAAACTGCTAGCTAGATATATCAAAAATAAATAAGAGAGAAGAAATAATAGTACCATGGAAATATAAACAATTTTAAGAGAATGTTATGATAACTATCTGCCAACAAATTTGACAATCTGGAAGAAATTGATTAATTCCTAGAAATATATGATTTACCAAAACTGAAACAGAAAGTAATAGGCAACTTGAATGGACTGACAACCAGGAAGATAGTTAAATCAGTAATCAAAAATCACCCAAGAAACAAAAGCCGAAGGCCAGATGGCTTCACAGGGGAAATCTTCCAAACTTCTTTTTTTTTTTTTTTTCAGTGTTCCAAGATTCATTGCTTATATACCACACCCAGTGCTCCATGAAATATGTGCCCTCATAATATTCATCACCAGACTCACCCAACCCCCATCCCCCTCCACTCCAAAACCCTTAGTTTGTTTCTCAGAGTCCACAGTCTCTCATGCTTCATCTCCCCCTCTGATTTCCCTCAATTAACTTTTCTTTCTTTTGCCTAATGTGATCCATGTTATTCCTTATGCTTCACAAGTAAGTGAAACCATATGATAACTGACTCTCTCTGCTTGACTTATTTCACTCAGCATAATCTCCTCCAGTCCCGTCCATGTTGATACAAAAGTTGTGCATTCATCCTTTCTGATGGAGATGTAATATTCCATTGTATATATGGATCAAATCTTCTTTATCCATTCATCTGTGAAGGAAATCTCAGTTTTTTCCACAGTTTGGCAATTGTGGCCATTGTTGCTATGAACAGTGGGGGTACATACTGGTATGCATATATGTATACATATACATATATACATACACACACATACCTTTTTGCTATATCTGTATCTTTGGGGTAAATACCCACTAGTGAAAATGCCGGATCATAGGGCAACTCTATTTTTAACTTCTTAAGGAATCTCCACACTGTTTTCCAAAGTAGCTGGCATCATGTTACCTGATTTCAACCTTTACTACAAAGCTGTGATCACCAAGGCAGAATGGCACTGACACAAAAACAAATAGACCAGTGGAACAGAATACAGAGCCCAGATATGGACCCACAACTCTATGATCAACTAATATTGGACAAAGCAGGAAAAAATATCCAGTGGAAAAAAGGCAATCTCTTCAATAAATGGTGCTGGGAAAATTGGAGAGCTATGTATAGAAAAATGAAACTCGGCTATTCTTTACACCATACACAAAGATAAACTTTAAATGGATAAAAGACCTCAATGTGAGGCAGAAATCTATCAAAATCCTAGAGGAGAACAGAGGCAGTAACCTCTTTGAAATCATCCATAGCAAGTTCTTTCAACACATGGTTCCAAATGCAAAGGAAACAAAAACAAAAATGAACTTCTGGGACTTCATCAAGATCAAAAGCTTGTGCACAGCAAAGGAAACAGTCAACAAGACAAAGAGGCAACCCACAGAATGGGAGAAGATATTCTCAAATGACACTACAGACAAAGGGCTGATATCTAAGATCTATAAAGAACTCCTCAAACTCCACACTCAAAAAAAGATAACCAAGTCAAAAAATGGGCAGAAGACATGAACAGGCACTTCTCCAAAAAAGACATACAAATGGCTAACAGACACATGAAAAAATGCTCATCATCATTAGCCATCAGGGAGATTCAAATCAAAACCACATTGAGATACCATCTTCCAAACATTTAAATAGAAGATCATACCTTTTTCAAACTCTTCCAAAAAGGAGAGAAAGAAAGAAAACTTCCAAATTCATTCTATGATGCCAGGATTACCTTCATTCCAAATTCAGATAGACTCCACTAAAAAGGAAACCTATAGGCTAATATCCCTGATTAATAGGGATGATAAATTTCTCACCAAAATGCTACCAAATTGAATCCAACAGTACATTAAAATAATTATTCACAATTCCTGCCTCATGTTGAGGTCTTTTATCCATTTCAAGTTTATCTTTGTGTATGATCTAAGAGAATAGTTAAGATTCATTCTTTTACACATGACTGTCCAATTTTCCCAGCACCATTTATTGAAGAGACTATCATTTATCCATTGGATATTTTTTCCTGCTTTGTTGAACTTTCTCTGACCATAGAGTTGTGGGTCCATATCTGGACTCTGTACTCTGTTGCACTGGTTTATGTGTCTGTTTTTGTGTCAGTACCATGCTCTCTTGGTGATTACAGCTTTGTAGTAAAGCTTGAAATCAGGGAACGTGATGCCCCCAGCTTTGTTTTTCTTTTTCAACATTTCCTTGGTAATTCTGGTTCCATACAAATTTTGGAATTCTTTGTTCCAGTTCTTTTAAAAATGCCAGTGGAAATTTGATGAGGTTGGTGTTGAAAGTATAGATTGCTGTACAGCATAGACATTTTTACAATGTTTATTCTTCCAATCCATGAGCATGGGATGTTTTTTCCATCTTTCTGTGTCTGCACAGCCAAGAAGCTTCTGCACAGCAAACTAAACAGTCAACCAAACAAAGAAGCAACCCATGGGATGGGAGAAGATATTTGCAATGACGTTACAGATAAAGGGCTGGTATCTAAGATTTATAAAGAACTTCTCAAACTGAACACGCCAAAAAACAAGTAAGTAAAAAGTGGGCAGAAGACATGAACAGACAATCCTCCAAAGAAGACACATGAATGGCTAAGGGAGACAGGAAAAACCATTCAACATCATTAGCCATCAGGGAGATTCCAATCAAAACCACATCGGGATACAACCTTATACCAGTTAAAATAGCTAAAATTAACAAGACAGGAAACAACAATTCTTGGCAAGGATGCAGAGACAAAGGGAACCCTCTTACACTCTTGGAGGGAATGCAAGCTTGTACAGCCACTCTGGAAAACAGTATGGCGTTTCCTCAAGACGTTAAAAATAAAGCTACACTATGACCCAGAAATTCCACTACTAGGTATCTTTGCCCAAAGATACTGAAGTGAAAGGAAAGGGCACATGTCCTCCAATGTTCATAGCAGTAATGTCCTCATTAGCCAAATTGTGGAAGGATCAGAGATGCCCTTCAACAGATAAATGTATAAAGAAGATATATTTTATATATACAATGGGATATTACTCAGCCATTAGAAAGAATGAATACCCACCTCTTGCACTGACATGGGCAGACTGGAGGGGATTATGTTAAGTGAAATAACTCAAGAACAGAAAGACAATTCTATGGTCTCACTTACACATGGAACATAAGGAATAGCATAAAGGACATTAGGAGAAGGAAGGGAAAAATGAAGGGGGGGTCAGAGTGGGAGATGAACCATGAGAGACTATGGACACCAGGAAACAAACTGAGGGTTTTAGAGGGGAGGGAGGGAGGGGGATGGGTTAGTCTCCCTGGGTATTAAGGGGGATACATATTGCATGGAGCACTGGGTGTTACATGCAAACAATGAATCATGGAACACTACATCAAACACTAATGAAGTACTGTATGGTGACTAACATGGCATAATAAAAAAAAAAAATCAGAAAAGGTTTCACTAGCTGAGATGAATTGTAGTCTTGTTTATTCAAATGACCAAATCTCATTAACACATATCACAATACATAAAAGAAACAGAAACAAGGCCCCTCAAAGGAGCAGAATAATACTACATTTACCAACCCTATTGAAAAGTATTTATGGTATTTCTGACAAAGAATAAAGTATTCTTCATAAAGACTCTCAATGAACTAAAAGTGAGCACATCCAGGCACACACATCAGGAGAATATTGCATGAGAAAAATGAGAATATCAACTAAGAGATAGAAACTATAAGAAAGGACCAAACTAATTCTGAAGCTGAAAAATAAACTAAACTGAAAGTGTCCATAAAGACAGCTCATTTGAAATCTTTGAGTCAGAGAAAGAAAAATATCATATGATTTCAATCATATGGGGAAGTGAAGAAACAATTGAGCAAACTAACAAACAAACAAAACAAAAAAACAACACAGACAGAGACCAACCAAGAAACAGACACTTAAATCTAGAGAACAAACTGATGGTTGGGGGGATGGGTAAAACAGGTCATGGGAATTAGGGAGTGCACATGTGATGAGCACTGGATATTGTAGGAAGTGTTGAATCACTAAATTGTATATGTGCAACTAATATTACACTCTATGTTTACCAACTGTAATTTAAATAAAAACTAAAACTAAAATAAAATTTCATTACCATAATCAATAGCATCTAGGATTTTTCCTATGTTCTAGAAGTTTAATAGTTTTCCATATTTAGTCTATGGTCCATCTTAAGTAAATTTTTAAAGGATGTTATTTATTGATTTGATAGATCAAGACACAGCAAGAGAGGGAATACAACAGGGCTGGGGAAGAGGGAGAAGCAGACATCCCGCTGAGCAGAGAGCCTGATGAGGGGCAAGATCCCAGCATCCTGGGATCACAACTTGAGCCAAAGGCAGATGCCTAACAACTAAGCCACCCAGGCGCCCTTTAAGTAAATTTTTTTAAATGGGGTAAAGTCAGTGTCTAGAACATTTTTTTTTTCTTTTGAATGCAGATGTCCAGTTGTTACAGCGCCATTTGTTAAAATATTATCTTTGCCCCAATGCACTGTCTTTGTCAAAGATTGGTTGATAATATTACATATTTATTATGTGTTTTTAAGAACCTATTTCTGATCTCTGTATTTTCTTCCAAAGGTCTATTTAGTTCTTTTGCAAACATCATGTTATCTTGATCAACAAAGCTCTATAGGAAGTCTTGAATTCAGGTAGTACTAGTTTTCCAACTTAGTTCCTTTGATAATTTTCTAATCATATAATTTTGTTTAATACTACTTGAGTTGTAGGGTTTCTTTATATATTCCGGATATTGTCTCCTTATATTTTTCAAATATTTGTTTTTCAAATATTTTCTATCATTCCATAGTTTGCCTTTTCACTCTGGGTGTTTTCTTTCCTGGAAGAAAAATTCTAGTCTTATGTTTTTGCACTTGTCTATTTTTGCTTTTTTTTCCTTGTTCTTTTTGGTGTCATATCCAAGCAATTTTTTTAATTAACATATAATGTATTATTTGTTTCAGGGGTATAGGTCTGTGATTCATTAGTCTTACACAATTCACAGTGCTCACCACAGCACATACCCTCCCCAATACCCATTACCCAGTCACCCCATCCACCCAATCTCCTCTACTCCAGCTACCCTTAGTTTGTTTCCTGAGATTGAGTCTCTTATTTGTCTCCCTCTCTGCTTTTGTCCTGTGTTGTTTTCCCTCCATTCCCCCTGTAATTCTCTTTATTGTTTCTCAAATTCCTCATATCAGTGAGATCATATACTTGCCTTTCTTTGACTATTTTGCTTAGCATAATACCCTCTAGTTCCATCCACAACATTGTAAATGGCAAGATTTTGTTTTTGATGGCTGCATATTCATATACGCATTATATGTGCATATATATATATATATATATATATATATATATAATGTATCTCACATCTTCATTATGCATTGATCTGTTGATAGACATCTAGGCTTTTTTTATAGTTTGACTATTGGGGATATTGCTGATATAAACAATCAGGTGCACATGCCCCTTTGGATCACTACATTTGTAACCTTAGAGTAAATACCAAGTAGTGATTGCTGGGTCATGAGGTAACTCTATTTTCAACTTTTTGAGGAGCCTCTATACTGTTTTCTAGAGTGGTTGCACCAGCTTGCATTCCCACCAACAGTGTAGGAGGGTTCCTCTTTCTCTTCATCCTTACGAGCATCTGTCATTTCCTGACTTGTTAATTCTAGCCATTCTGACTGGTGTGAGGTGGTATCTCATTGTGGTTGTGATTTGTTTTTCCCTGATGCTGAGTGATGTTGAACAGTTTTTCATGTGTTTGTTGGCCATCTGGATGTCTTCTTTGCAGAAATGTCTGTTCATGTCCTCTGCCCATTTCTTGATTGGATTATCTGTTCTTTGGGTGTTGAGTTTGAGAAGTTCTTTAGACATTTTGGATACTAGCCCTCTATCTGATATTTCATTTGCGAATATCTTCTCCCATTCTGTCAGCTGTCCTTTGGTTTTATTGACTGTTTCCTTTGCTGTGCAAAATCTTTTGATCTTGATGAAGTCCCAAGAGCTCATTATTTGCCCTTGCTTCCCTTGCCTTTGACGATGTTTCTCATAAGAATTTGCTGCAGCTGAGTTCAAAGAGGTTGCTGCCTGTGATCTCCTCAAGGATTTTGATGGATTCCTGTCTCATGTGGAAGACTTTCATCCATTTTGAGTCTATTTTTTTTGTGTGTGTGGTGTAAGAACAAATGGTCCATGTGCCTGTTCTTTTTCTTCTGCATGTGCCTGTTCAATTTTCCCAACACCATTTGTTGAAAAGACTGTCTTTTTTTCCAGTGAACATTAGTTCCTGCTTTGTCAAAGATTAGTTGACCATAGAGTAGATGGCCTATTTCTGGGCTTTCTATTCTTTTACATCGATTTATGTGTCTATTTTTGTGCCAGTAACATACTGTCTTATTGATTACAGTTTTGCAATAGAGGTTGAAGGCTGAAATTGTGATGCTGCCAACTTTGGCTTTCAACATTCTCCTGGCTATTCATGGTCTTTTCTAGTTCCATATAAATTTTGGGATGATTTGTTCCATTTCTTTGAAAAATCGGATGGTATTTTGACAAGGATTGCATTAAATGTGTAGATTGCTTTCAGTAGCATAAACATTTTCACAATATTTGTTCTTATGAGCATGGATCGTCTTTCCATTTCTTTGTGTCTTCCTCAATTTCTTTCATGAGTACTTTATAGTTTTTTGAGTATGGATTTTTTGCCTCTTTGGTTGTTTTTTCCTAGGTTTCTTATGGTTTTGGGTGCAATAGTAAATGACATTGACACCTTAATTTCACTTTCTTCTGTCTTGCTGTTGGTGTATTTAAAAGGCATCCGAACTGGCAAAGAAGTCAAACTCTCACTTTCGCAGATGGTATGATATTGTATGTGGAAAACTCAAAAGACTCCACTCCAAAACTGAGAGAACTCATACAGTAATTCAGTAGTGTCAGGATATAAATCAATGCACAGAAATCAGCTGCATTTCTATATATTCCATTGTTTTTATGTCCCAATTATATTTTTATTTACTACCAAAAATTTGCAACTTTATTTCTTATGTATGTTTTCTTCCATTCTTGACGAGTTTATATGCCTCTGATGGCATGGATTAGATATGTCTTCTCAGTGAATCAAAGTACATCCAGTCAATAAGGGTTGGTATTTTTGAAAAAAAAAAAACAAAACAAAAAACAACAACGTATATTAGATAAATTCATATAATATAATTTCCTTACATATATATATATATATATATACATATATATGTATACATATATGTTTAGTAACTGTATGAAGTAGTTACCATGGTTCATTTTGGTAATCAATAATCAGTTTGATATCAATAATGATCTATCTCCTACAGTTTTTGTATAGTTAAAAAAAAAAGTGCACTTTTTAGAAGAATCCCTAACACAAAGCGAGTATTAAATAAATGCATATGGTGGTGATAGTGATGAAGATGATGATGATGATGATGATGATGATGATGATGATGAAGAAGATGAAAACACATCCCATGACATTATACTGCAATTAAAGGACTGATTCCTGACAATAGCATCTGCAAGGATTTTGCTGATTTCTTTTTGATTTTTTAGGCTCAATCTATTTCTTATAGAAGTTGTGTTTACAAGTTCTTTGCTAATTTGAGCAACTTTTAATTGGAATTATCATAAATTATTCTCTGGAGTGTTGTTTCAGTAGAAGCTCTGTCCCTAGAGAAGTGGAAATAATGAACTCAGGCTTCCCTCCTGTTCTTATATTACAATAATCTGCACATGTGATCATTGGCACACCATAGTATTGATTCATTCATTCCTACACAGATTCCTTATACAGTGTCCTATATTCATAGTCATATACTGCCGTGCCTTGTTTCTTAACTTTCTGAGACTGTCAGGAGAATGCAGTCCATAGAAATGATTCCAATCATGGATGACACCCAAACCATGCAGTTATAAAGGAGGAATACTCTGTAACCATGCACTTGTACGTTCATAAAAATTCTAAGGTACCCTTCAGCAGGTAAGCAAAAAATTTACAATATTCTCTTCTTTTGATTGATGGTCTTTCTTTCCCCTCCATTTCTCACCTACTGATAACCTTATGCAAAATTTTGGAACTAATTGAAAGGATTGTTATTGTCCCAACTTGGGACTTCAGTATTTATCTTATATTACTAGTGCCCTCAAGGCATCCATTAATTGCCCATGATCAAATCAATTATTTAGCAGATCACAGGAAAGACTCTCAAATAAAACACCTTACTCCACAATTACTTTTTTTTCCCACCAAATCCATTAATATTTCCTTTCCTGTCTATGATTATAGGAAAGTAAACTGTGGCCCTTCATTATATATCACCACATTAAGAAATTTAGATTCCATTAACTAAACTACAGAATTTGTGTTATTATATTAGGAATAATCATTATAAAGAATCACAATGCAAACTCCCAAGATTGATCCATTTTTTTCTCTTCTATCATAAAATGACTAATACACATAATTCAGAAATTTTTCTGAATAAATTCTCACTTGCTTCCTCATTGTGAAGTAAATAAATAAGAATAAAAGTCATCGAAAGAAAAATAAGTATTTCAGGTCAGAAAAAAAAAAAAAATGACCGAAACCGAAATTAAAAGACACAAGATCTTGTCTTATTTCCAACTTTGATCTTTCAATGATATAAATTTTAGCTAATCTCTACAACATTCATCCATCACATCTTTTGAAGAGTAGTGGTAGACATTCCTAATTAAATTAGCATTCCTAACACCAATCAGTAACAAGTTTGTGTTTCTTGTAATCTGAATTTGAAATCACTCCCTAATTCTAACTCTTATTTAATAAGACAAACAAACAAACAAACAAAATAAATAAACAAATAAATAAAAACAACAACAAAACAATCTCCTCTCCATGAATGGTGCTGTTTTCTCTGTCCTTTTTTAGTTTTGATTTGCAGTATGAACTGTAAAAAATTAGGCTTTGCTGCTTCTCTTAGTCAAATTTAAAAAAAATCAATTATGTTTTCCTTCTTCCTTAACGTTTTCTGTGTTTGAATTCCAAGATAAATTTAATCACAGTGATAAAGTCATATTTTGATTTTGTTTTCTCTTAAATGATCTCTGAACATCTTATTCACTATGAAATGTGATTCTATACAGAGATTACATGAGACTGACTTTACCTTCCTTGATGGTCAATTTAACTGTAACAGAAGTTAGAACCTGTAATTCAGGAGTCATGAACCTATTACTGATTGTGTATAGATTTGTTGTTGTTGTCTTTGTTGTTGTTCTTTTTAATACTTTTTCTTCCAATGAAGATAAAATAGCTTTTAAAAGCTATTTTTGTACACATATATTAATATAGACTTGGACTTGGCTGCAACTCTGCCAGCACTCTGAATGAATACCTTTACATCTGAATTAATTAAGGTCACTGTGTTATGTCTATATTAAAAGGCACACTACTCATCTGTTCACAAGCAGAGCTAACTTCAGTCTCAGAGTCCCTACAAAGAGGGGAGCCTCACTGGTCTTTCAAAAGCGCACATGTCACATCTTACTGTAGGAGTGCCTTCCATAGTTCATATCAGGACATTTATATACTGGAAAAATGTAATTTGTTTAATTTTTTTTCCATTATCATTCCTCCACAAAGAGAAAGATGACTGATAGCTATAGACAGGGTACGTCCAAAGTTGAGTGTAAAGACCAACCATGAACATATCTTTTTTATTATGTCAGGTGGAAGTGGCAACATTATGGATCACAGAAACAAGACCAGAGTCACTGAGTTCATTCTTCTGGGGTTTCAGAATGAGAAAGAAATAGAAATTCTTCTTTTTTCTGCCTTCCTGCTCATGTACATGACATCTCTGATTGGCAACACCATGATCATCCTTTTGGTGTGTGGTGACTACCGTCTGCATACACCCATGTATTTCTTTGTAGCCAATCTTTCTTTCCTTGAAGTTGCCATCACCTCCACAGTGGTACCTAAGATGCTAGCTAACACATTTTCCCTAACCAAGACAATATCCTTTGTGGGATGTCTTACTCAGTCTTTCTTCTACTTCTTTCTGGGGTCCACAGAATTCTTCATCCTGGCCGTCATGTCTTTTGATCGATATATTGCCATTTGCAACCCACTGAGGTATGCCATCATCATGAATAAACAGACATGCATATTCTTGCTTCTAGGATCTTATGTGGGTGCATTATTGTCAATTTTAGTGCCATCAATCTTAACTGCTCCTCTTCCCTTTTGTGGGCCAAATATAATCAATCACTTTTTTTTGTGACAGTGGCCCAGTGCTAAAGCTGGTCTGTGCAGGCATCTCTCTGGCTGAAGTGGCTGACTTTATCTCCTCTGCTGTGTTGCTCTTGGGCTCTTTGCTCCTGACAGGAGTGTCTTACATGTATATTATTGTTACTATCCTTAGAATTCCCTCTGCCCAGGGACGACAGAAAGCTTTCTCCACCTGTGTTTCACACATCACTGTAGTGACACTTTACTATGGAAGCTCCATCTTTATCTATGTCCGCCCCAAAAAGGAAAGTGTGATGGATGTTAACAAATTTGCCACAGTGCTGAACACCATTGTAACACCAATGCTGAACCCTTTTATCTACAGCCTTCGAAATGAGAAAGTCAAAGAATCCCTGAGTGATGCCTTCAAAAAATGTGTGGGGATGGTGACAAATTCAAGAGTTTTAAGATCTGAAAAATAATACCTTTGCAACAAAGATATCTTCACATGGTGAAAAGATGATTTTGTCATGTAACTAAAAGTTACTATTCTGGCAAAAAGAAGACATTTAGGTGAACATAGATAACTTCCTAAGCCATATCAAGGTTTACTGAAGAGTAATGCACATAGATATGAAAATGTGTACATGCATTTGTAATATATACACATATGGATAGGTAGACTGATATATACATGCAAGTAATTATCATTGTTTCCATTTGTTTCTGTGACTCCAGTGTTTTGAAAATAAAATCCTAGGGGTGCTCGGGTGGGTCAGTCAGTTCACTGTCTGCCTTCAGCTCAGGTCATGATTCAAGGGTCCTGGGATCAATTTCCACATCTGGCTCCTTGCTCAGCAGGGAGCTTTTTCCCTCTGCCATCCACTCCTCCTGCTTGAGAGCTTGTTCTCTCTCTCTCTCTCTGCCTTTTGCTGAAAAAAAAAAAAAACATAAATAAAATCTTTGAAAAATACGTAAAACTCGTGCAATCTAGTGATTTGGATTCTAACAGAGCTAGTATTAGGTGCTTCTGCCTTTGGTATGTTCTTAGCATTATTACACAGTAGGAAATTACTTTACATTTACATTTACAAAGTTAATGAACTTTGAACACAAAAGAATTTATAATAAGATGGTTTTTTAAGGCTACTACTAATAATGATCTTGGAATAACATAGATTGCATTATTTTTTCACTATTTGAAGGGGCAGTCAAAATATCTTACTTATAAGTAAAGAAATCACTCCAGATTGTTTAGACTAACATAAACTATGATCCATCATTGTACCTATCAATTATATATGTTACAGAAACTCTTTTTTCATGAGAAACAAGTAATTTCAAAAATATTCTGTCAGTTCACTTTTCCTTTTCTTTTCCTAATGTTCTCCATGTTATTCCTTAGGCTCCACAAGTCAGTGAAACCATATAATAACTGACTTTCTGTTTTTGACTCATTTCATTCAGGATAATCTCTTCCAGTCCCATCCATGTTGTTGCAAAAGTTGGGTATTCATCCCTTAGGATGGCGGCATCATATTCCATTGTGTATATGGAGCCTATCTTCTTTATCCATTCATCTGTCGAAGGGCATCTTGGCTCTTTCCACAGTCTGGCGACTGTGGCCATTGCTGCTATGACCATTGGAGTGCAGATGGCCCTTCTTTTCACTACATCTGTATCATTGTGGTAAATACCCAGTAGTGTAATTGCAGGGCCATAGGGAAGGTCTACTTTTAATACCTCCAGGAATCTCCACACTGTTTTCCAAAGTGGCTGCAACAACTTGCATTCCCACCAACAGTGTAAGAGGGTTCCCCTTTCTCTACACCCATTCCAACACATGTTGTTCACTGTCCTGTTAATTTTGGCCATTCTAACTGGTGTAAGGTGCTATCTCAATGTGGTTTTGATTTGAATCTCCCTGATGGCTAATGATATTGAGCATTTTTTCATGTTTCTGTTAGCCATTTGTACATCTTCTTGGGAGAAATGTCTGTTCATGTCTTCTGTCCAGTTTTTGATGTGTAACAGTTTTGTGTGTGTTGAGTTTGAGGAGTTCTTTACAGATCTTGGGTATCAGACCTTTGTCTATAGTGTCAATTGTGAATATCTTCTCCCATTCTGTGGGCTGCCTCTTTGTATTGTTGACTGTTTCCTTTGCTGTGAAGAAGCTTTTTATCTTGATTAAGTCCCAAAAGTTCACTTTTGTTTTTGTTTCCCTTGCCTTTAGACACATGTCTTGAAAGAAATCACAGTGGCCAATTTCAAAGAGGTTGCTGCCTATGAGGATTTTGATAGATATCTGCCTCATATTGAGGTGTTTTATCCATTTTGAGTTAATTTTTGTGTATGGTGTAAGAGAATGGTCGAGTATTCTTCTTTACAAATTGGAGGGGGAGAAAAAACATGAGAAACTGTGGACTCTCAGAAACAAACCAAGGTATTTGGAGGGGGGGTTGGGGGATGGGTGAGCCTGGTGGTGGGTATTAAGGAGGGCATGTAATGCATGGAGCACTGGGTGTGGTGCATAAACAATGGATTTTGCAACACTGAAAAAAATAAAATTAATTTAAAAAATTCTCTGTGTCATAAGAAGGTGTTTTTTGTTGTTGTTGTTGTTGTTTTTTTAAATACACGAATCATAAAGTTACTATTCTCATGTACGGTAGTATTTTTTGACCATTAAATACTCAGTGAATGTTCCAAGCATGGCTTTAGTCTTGCTTGAAGTAACAGATACAAAAACCTATAGTTTGATTTGCCAATTATTCCCAACTTTTCTTCCAATCTATCTTTTCTGATTCCTTTAAAATTTTGACACTTTTAGAAAAAAAAATAATAATCGTGTCCCTCTATGTATTCTGTTAGTTACCCCTCATGTCCTAACAATTCTTCTAGGGCATGCCTGGAGCCCATTCACAGTGTTGAAAACATTATGGGCCAGCAGAAGAATACATAGGATTTTCACCCATAGAGTACAATTGAAGTTATTATTATATTACTTTATTGCATTGTCATCAGTAAAACCTGGAAATATAATTGGAGATTTATCAAAGGGAGAATAACATTTCTGAAGAAAACTCTACAGTCGAACTTGATAATCAGAAGGGTGACCAGTAAGAGAGTTCCCTAGAAACAAATCACTCCTTTTCCACCATAAACCTCAGAAAAGGCTGACTTCTTCCTATTCCCCATATAATGCAACTCCTGAGCCCTCCCACACTAAATGATACCTTCTCTTTCTTTTGAACATGTATTTCCCTCCCTGTTGCAATTGGCTGGTGATTTTCATTTCATAAAAGACAGAGTTTTCAGAGGAGGACATTAATGGTGACTGTGTTTTTCATTTGTGTTCCACTCCTGGCTAAAAAAACATTTCAGTCAGGTATATTTCAGTTAGTTACAACTGAAACAGTATATTTTAAAATATTTCATATGCATTTCAATCTGTAAATATCCTTTCTAATTGTAAACTTTTGTATCACTCATGGTTGTCTGTAACAATACTCTGGGAAGAATTTACAAATGTTCAGAAATGAATGAAAAGGTTACACATTTCAATTTATATGTTTCTATTTCCCCAAATGGTCAACTAAAACATGCCAAATAGAATCATCATAGGACTTCTTCAAGTTTTAAGGAAAGTTCAGCCGTTTGCCAACAGGATAACAGTTTATGTCTGTAAAAGATCTTGGATATATTTTGTTCAAATGACTAATGTGAAGATGATGAAGCAACGGAAGCTAATGTCCCAAAAGAAGCAGAAGCAAGAGTTTAATGGAATCCAGATTTTTAGTCACTGTTTCATTTAATATGTATTTCTAGTTCTGCTGTGTACAAAGATAATACATAGACATCAACAGAACACAGTAAAGAAGGCAATCTAGGTAAATGCCCATAATGGCAAAGAGGATAGTGATGAATAAATAATTAATGACAGTAGCATTTTATAAATGATCTTTTGTGGGGTTTTCTTTTTCTTTGACCAATATAACCATCATGTTTTATTTGCATGTATGTTCATTTAGATATTTTTGTGTGATTATTTACACATATATTTTTATACAAATATGTATTCATACATGCTATTTTAATTTATGGCAAAATATACACAAAAGTTTGTTTTTGGGTGCAAAATTCAGTGGCATCAAGCAGATTCACACCGCTGTACAACCATGACAGCTTTCCATCTTCAGAGCATTTTCCTCATCTCAAACTGAAACTCTATGCTCACTTAAATAATGGCTCAGACTTACTGAGTTTCTCAGCACCGAGCTTGATTCTGCCACACGACATGTACTCCATAGATTCTTGAATATAAAAACCATTGCTGACATAACTCAAATGCGAGAGAAGTACTGTTAGCCTATTTCATTTTACCTGCATCCTGTACCAATCATCACAGTTAAACTATTAGTACTTTTCACACTTCAGGATGTCAGAGGTTGCCACCAACCTACCATCTTACATGAATGGGATCTTGGTTTGGACATGGCTGGTGAGTCAATTCCAACATGCTAGTTTGAGTAGATGACTACCAATAACCTTTTTAGAAAGGGGAGCTAAGTCCATGAGAGGACTCTTGGAGCCATTAGAAAGCGTGCATTCTAGGGTTACTCCATCAGTGAGACAAGGTAGCTGGTACATCAATTCCTATTGATGGACAGCTGTGCACAGAATATATTAGATCTTTGGTACTTCTAGTCTGCTACACAACTGGGTTTAAGAGGCCAGTAAGCACTCAGTCATGACGTAAAAACATGTGAATGAAAGTGAGTTACATACACTGAGTGCTAAGAACATGGGGACGTAAGTCCTTCTTCAATGGTGTCGAAAAAGTAGTTTACAAATGTAAAAATAAGCCACCTGTTTCTCATTTGTACTCTCACAAACACCCAAAGAAACAGGAATTATCATTTAAATCTAATTTCTCAGAGAATGGCAAAAGGCAGAATGCTTCTTCATCTCATTATAGTAGGCTAACATACCTTTATAATCAAAACCAAATACGGATAGTTCAATAAGAGAATATTACAGAATAATTGCACTCATCAATAGGGAGGTAAACATTATAGGGGAATTCTATAAAATTAAACACTGAATCTCAATGTAAAAAGACCACAAGTGTAATCTAGATGGCTATAAAGGATAAATATAATTTGGTTTAATGTTTAATTAGTACAGGATGTAATTCATCACTTTAACACGAAAGGAGAAAATTATAGCATTATCTCAAAAAAGGATAAAACCAATCAGTATATTTCAATCACCTTTTACTACAAAGTGTCTTTAAAATAGTAAAAGAAAGGACATTTCTTAATTTGTTATATTCGGTGATTAAATGAGGACTACAAATGTAAACCCACTACTCCCATTCCTATCTCATTTTCCTCCTGGCTTCCCGACCTCTTTCTTCCAACCCCATTCCTGGGCTGCCTATGGCAATGACAGAAACACAGGAGCAAGCAAGGTCACTGGCACAAGGGCTTTTCAACACTGGTTGTATCAGGTGCTCTGACTTCCCCTAGGTCAAGTAAGCCTACCTGGCTTCCCTCCCCAGGGAAGGGAATTCCACCCCACCAGTTGACAAAAGGTGCTATTACAATACATGAAAAAAGGTAGGAGCATGAATGTTAATGTAATCTGCCCCTGGTGGGTAAATCAATGCTAATCCCTTCTGAGCTGAAAGGAATCAA
>ML092993.1:103162-153811 GCA_003697995.1 Taxidea taxus jeffersonii | reverse complement strand
GGGAGGGAAGAAGGAATAGTCCCCCAAAGTAGCAGTTCCAGCTGTTTCTCAAAAAGCAAATTATTTACTTAAAAATGAATAAAGTACAGATGATACCTGAAGACGACTTCCATCCAAAGCAGCATGACACATGAGCAAGTTGATTAAACATGGAGGCAAACCGGGATGATCTCTGTCCCCTCATTGGTGGGAGACTTCAAAAAGGTGTAATCCCTTTAGGAAGTTTTGTGTTCTCATTGATGAATGGGAATGAATGGGAATAATCATACTCAATGGTCATGGGCCAATGGAAAAGATCGTAACAAGTAACAGAAGCATCATGTCAATGTTTGGTAATCTTTATCTCAGATATGTTTGAATTTCAAATAAATAGCAATTAATTATCCCATGAAGTATTTGGATCAATATGGCCCATGTAATATTTTATTTTCATTTGCTGAGTTTGATACCTTCACTATATATACGTCAGTATTTTCAAGATTGAGAATTTTGGTGAATGCTGAACCAAACAATTACATAACCTTTAGGTAATTCCCACTAGACCAGAAGCTCTGAGATGAGTTATGGCTTCACTCCTGGTTGTTGGCCCACGCACAGCACAAAGCAAGGTAGTTAGCACACAGTATGTACTTAATTTTGGTAACTTACCTTATTAAATAAATGAATCATTTCCACTTTTATGTTTCAAAATTTCAGTGTACATATTACCTTGTTAATTAGAATTTGTGAACAAAAACAATAATTCAGATATGCATTTGATAATTCATTATGTAAATTTAGACTCAGTCTAAAGATGTTTTGCGGTTTATGAATATAAATAGTTACATACTGTTTATGGGGGTTACTTGTACATTGGGTGAAATTTGTTTATATTAATTTTGATATTTGCAAAGAGTGATAGAAACTTATGCACATAATAAAGATTATTTTGTCTTTCAATACTAGTTAAATAATTCAAAACTGTGATATTTCTCCATTTCATAAAAATCAACATTTGTCAAGTAGATATTTCTAAAATATATGCAATTAATAGGAGGAAAAATTCTTCATTCTCTCTTTTTTTAAAAGATTTTATTTATTTATTTGACAGACAGAGATCACAAGTAGGCAGAGAGGCAGGCAGAGAGAAAGGATGAAGCAGGCTCCCCGCTGAGCAGAGAGCCTGATGCGGGGCTCTATCCCAGGACCCTGGGATCATGACCTGAGCTGAAGGCAGAGGCTTAACCCACTGAGCCACCCAGGCACACCTACCCATGTATTTTTTTATCTTGTATGTCCAGCTAGACTCTAAACTCCTGGATGACGATTATTAAGTTAACATTATTCTGACTTTACAGCATCACTCTCAGTTATTAGGTGCTGAATTGAAAAAAGCTAATTAATATAAATCAATCTATTAAAAGCAAATATATACAGATACTAGTATTATATATCAAAAACATAGTGGTTACAGTAAATACCTTTTCTCTACTGATTAGCTATCCTATATTTCATCTTACTTATGTATTTTATATATTTATTTTATTATTTTAAAGATTTTACTTATTTATTTGACAGAGAGAGAGAGAGATCGCAAGTAGGCAGAGAGGCCGGCAGAGAGAGGAGGAAGCAGGCTCCCCACTGAGCAGAGAGCCCGATGTGGGGCTCGATGCCAGGACTCTGGGATCATGACCTGAGCTGAAAGCAGAGGCTTTAGCCCACTGAGCCACCCAGGCACCCCTTACTTATGTATTTTAAAGATTTTTATTTATTTATTTGAGAGAGGATGAGAGTGAGAGAGATCACAGAAGGAGAGGGAGAAGCCAACTCACTGCTGAGCAGGGAGACCGATGCGGTGTTCAAACTCAGGACCTTGAGATCATGACCTGAGCGGAAGGCAGACCCTTTATTGACTGAGCCACCCAGGCACCTCTCCCTATTCCTACATTTTAAAGTAAGTGCTTTAGAGAAGAGTGTGATCACTAAATGACATAGTTGTCTCAAAAGAGTACAGCAGCAGAGTTCCTGATTAATGAGAAGGTAACAACATACACAGCATCTTGGGAAATTAAAGTTGTCATTGAATGCCGATTTCTCACGTGCCAGTGTTCCTCTGTTCTGCCTGTTATGCTGCGGGCAGCAGACTTGTGTCTCTGGTCAAGACCGGACTGGGCAGGACTGGGTGAAGTAACAATGGTAGGAAGCTACGGTGAAGATACAGACATGTCTGGGAATCTTACTCCGTCTCCCTTAGAGCCAAGCTACCAATGAATGGTGGCCTGTATCCTCAGCGGGGCTAGAAATAAGTGCACGGCACAGAGGGCAAGTGAGCGTGGTTCGTCAAAGGTGACTCGGTAAAAAGTAATTAGAGAGGAGGAAGAGGGCAAGTAGGTGTGGTGGTGCTGGAGGGGGGTCACTGAAGGCGTCCGTACCATTTAAGGGTACAGGCAAAGTAGAACTACTCACAGGGACTGCACCCAGGGGGAAGACTATGTTGAAGAAGGGATTTGAGACAAACAAACACAGTGGTGTGTTTTATTGTTTGTTTTCTCTTAAATGAGACCTGATCTTTAGTACAGTAAAAGAAAAGGACAAACAGGATTTGTCACGTTTCTAGGTACATACATGTTTCAGTATCATGTGGAATTGTTTCCTGTGTAGTACACATCAAGAAACACAGGACGTTTCTTTAAATGCTCAGAATTTGCTGTGGGTTGTAGCCTGATGATCACGTCAGCATCTTCCTCATTGCATCATCAAACTCTCCTTGGCTGTTTCTAAATATTCTTCAAGCAAACATTGTTTTATATTGTGGGACAAAATCACACTGCACCAGTTACACCAAAGAAGTATGACTGCATGAAAAATGCACTTGGAAATCAGTGCCCGGGTCATGGTATTGTGCAAAGTTCATCACTTTCGATGTGCTCACAATTTCAAAACCAAGACCAGCCATCAACCATGAGTAGCAATACATAAAAAGAGTCAGGGAATGACATCAGGATGTAGTGGTAGTTACTAAAACAACAAAGGTGATGTATGACCTTGGTCTTGGCCGGGAAGATTCCACTTGGGAGGAGCTGGAGGCTGGGCCGGCCTTCTATGTTCACAAACAGCAAACAAGAAAAGCAAGAAAAGCTGAATAGCCATTGCAGAGCCATTTCACACTTTTATTCTTGCTTTTATGCAAATGTCATAATGTACTTTACATCTCCTCACCCTGGAAAGCATCTTAATGCAGCTGTGAAGCAGGAATGGCTCCTCAGAACATTTCATTACTGCTCTTGACTCATCAGCAAATGCATTGTGAAAAATTGCTATCATGTTTCCCCATAGCCTTTATTAAGCATTTATGACAACTTTAAAAATCATATAATGTTTCGTTTACCCTTTTACGGCCGAATATATTAATACCACTTTCGGTCTAAGAACAATGAGGTTCAGGGCTACAGCTACTTAGGTTTTAATTCAGCAGAGGCAGAAGGAACAGAACAGTCCGATTTTCTAAGCCAAGCAACTGAAACACTTTACTGCATTTCCCAAGCCCAGTTATTATCTTTCCTATCCTTACCTCTTTTGGAGACGCACTTCAATAACGCACATGGAAGACTCATTGCGTTTCTAGGAGTGTCGTCTGATGTTAATCATGTGCTCTGGATTTTGCCTCTCTTTCTATAAACTAGTTACTCCTATGGGTCAAAGGATTGGCCATGCCTAGAAATGGCCTCTTGATCTACAGCAGGAACCAGTTTAAAAATGTCTCCTGCATTATATTCCCAGGCTGCACAT
Organism: Taxidea taxus jeffersonii; assembly: GCA_003697995.1. Classification (NCBI taxonomy): domain Eukaryota; kingdom Metazoa; phylum Chordata; class Mammalia; order Carnivora; family Mustelidae; genus Taxidea; species Taxidea taxus. Next base: position 150,043 of record ML092993.1, on the reverse strand, counting down.
TTTCTGTTGGACTTCCAACATCCGGTGACTCAATCTTTGCATTGTGTGGATGAAAGCATTAGATGGTTTCAATGCCATGTTGAATAAAGGAGAAAGAGAATCCAGATCTTTCTGTAATTATTTCTAAGAGAATATTCCACAAGAAATATATATACCTACTACTGGTATGTAGTAGGTATATATTAAAGATATAATTACATTTCTCACAAGAGGCAGGATTTGCCCTGGAGGACTCTGCCAAGATTCTGGAGTCTGGATGTAAACCAAGAACCTGGCATATCCCTGTAGGGTAATATTCACCTTATAAAATAAAATTTATGTATTTATTTAATTATGCCATATGATGCCCCTTCAAACTCGTGGCCAAAGTTCAACCCAACTAAATTTCTTTGTGATGAGCGTACCTCTCAAGCTGAATGAAATAATTTACTGATTTTCTAATCAAGAATGAATCAAAAATCGATTAAATGTACATGAACCTCGTGCCACTGATAGTTACAAAGGAGGCTGCAATAAAGAATGTCTAGGTTTAATCAATATTTTTCTTCAGCTGGTATTTAGAGAAGAAAGCGTCAAGGCACAGTTAAGTCAATAATGTGGAACACTTTTTATATGGAGAAGAATCACTAGCTGTTCTTAATGTTACTGATTCTGGACCTAATGGTGAGGTTAAAATAAAAAACAAAAAGTGGGACTGTTGTGACATGCCTTTCCTTTGAAGTTCTGAGTAACAGGCACAATTTTGACCTCCAGTTTAGTGATTGCACCCAGGCAGCTCTTAATAAACATGAATAGAACTAGGATTTCACTGGGAAAAAAAATAAACACACACACACATACATATATACGCATATATGTGTATATAGGCATTGTGTTGATAAGAAGTCACAAAAGCAGAAGAGTTTGTTGGTTTTCTTTGGTGTTTCTTCTTCTTCTATTTTTTTTTAAGATTTTATTTATTTATTTGACAGAGAGATCACAAGAAGACAGAGAGGCAGGCAGAGAGAGAGGGGAAGCAGGCTCCCCGCTGAGCAGAGATCCTAATGTGGGGCTCAATCCTAGGCTAGGACCCTTGAGACCATGACCCGAGCTGAAGGCAGAGGCTTAACCCACTGAGCCACCCAGGCACCCCTGTTTTGTATTTCTTTTATTTTTGTTTTCCTCTCTTAAATATCACAGATTTCCTGTGGCTTGGACTCCCAGTGGCAAGTGCGATGTTAATGGCGGCACTGGTGACAACCATTTACATTTAGGATTGAAAATAACATCCTCCCTTAGCCACTGCTCAGACTCCCTGCCTTCCCTCTCTCGAGGCAACTACTGCTAATGTCATTCTCTTAAAATGCTTTCCCCACCTAGTTTGTTCCCCCTAGGTGCTATTTCAAGGATAGCTTTGGCTCCATTCTCAAATCATGCCACAAAATTGTAGCATGGCCTCAGAAGGTAGGATTGGTTAGACAGAAGCATTCCTTTCCCCAGTCTCTCCACAGCTGAACCCCACAAACAGCCTAGCAGAAGAGGTTATGGCTCCAGAGAGGAGGGTCACCCCACACACTAGTGAGGAAGGCAGTCATCATCAGGCTTTTTCAGATAACTGAGAAGATAAATTCTGAAATATTGAAACCTTCTGTGTTTCTCCTCTTTCTTTCTCCTTCCTCACCCTCTTCCCCGGCTTCCATCTCCTTCAGCTTCTGTCTCTCCCTCACTTTCTGCTTGTCCTTCTCTTTCTTTGGAGCATTAAAGAGTCAAATGACTATATCTCCATCACTGTTTAGCCAAATGCATTAATGAGAAGGCAACGAGTTAAATTTTTAAGACTTTTTTTTTCTTTCTTTCTTTTTTTTTTTTTTTGTATTTATTTGACAGAGAGATCACAAGTAGGCAGAGAGGCAGGCAGAGAGGCAGGCAGAGAGATGGTCCTGGGATCGAGCCCAATGCGGGGCTCCATCCCAGGACCCTGGGCTCATGACCTGAGCCGAAGGCAGAGGCTTTAACCCACTGAGCCATCCAGGTGCCCCAAAAGGTTTAATTTTTTTTTAAAAGATTTTATTCATTTCATTTGAGAGAGAAAGAGGTAGGAAGGGGCAGAGGGAAACCAAGAGGGAGAATCTCAAGGAGATTCCATGCTGAGCAAGGAGTCTGACTCAGGGCTTGATCTCATAACCCTGAAATCATGACCTGAGCTGAAACCAAGAGGCGGACGCTCAACCAACTGAGCCACCCAGCTGCCCAAGAGTTAATTTTTTTATACAATAATAAAACTAGATAAACTGAATTTCCAGGGGGAGGTCATGGTGAGAAGACCAGGAAATGAGGAAACAAGAAATCTGGAGAGAGAATAAAGTGATTGACTCAGAAATGATAAAATTCAGGAAACCCTTATACAGAATTAATGTAGCATTTGCTATGTTTAAGATAGGAGTCTGTGCTCTAACCCTGAAGTGCCATGTGTGATTTAAATGTGAAGAACAAGTGGAAAGGCCAGACCGTGCCCATAGAAGCAGATGGATGCAGAGCCCCGAGGAACAAGGAGACTCTCCTCTACTTTGAAACCTCCCTACTGCCTAACCGGGAGGAGAAGAAGGTGGAATGGTACGGATCAGCTAGAGCACGTGGAAGGGATTAGAGCAAATTTCATTTGAATTTCAAAGGATGGGATATTACACTTGACATTAGAATTATATATAGGGAGAGGTCACTTCTTAGATATTGGCTTTTAGGAAAAATAGAAGGCAAAGATTATCATACGGAATTATTAAAACATATGCAGAATTATTATCATTATTTTTATGGCCATGAGGTCACTATTTTCATTTGCTAATTTGCTGTAGTTGGATATTTTTAATTTGGAGAGTGATTTTACATTGTTGCTTCTAAAGGCAACTGGTGCAAACATAAGTATTTTTTTTTTTTTTTAGCTAGTAGAAAACTCTGTCATATAAATATATATGTTTATATTTATATCATATAAGTATTTCTGCCCTCAATTTTGTGTTGATAGTACAGCAGTACATTTGAGGTGCTGCAGTTGGTAACATAATATTCTCCTGTCAGTGGTCAGTGTTTATGTTATATGTGAATCTTCTACCTCTCTTTCAACTTATCAAAGGTAAAGGATATCATAGTCTATCTTTTGTTTAGAGGAACCTTCTCCATTTATTTTATTCAGTCTCTCTCTGTGTCTTTCTCTTCCCCATTTCTTTTTTTTTTTTTTCTCTCATTTTTTTCTCCTCATTTTTTTTCCCCTGTCTCTGAAATATTTACTATGTATCCTTGGGGATGAAAATGGGACCTGGTATTTTTTTCTTTACAATTCCCTTGTGTTTATATCCAAAGCCCTACTCTAAAATAGACATCACTTTCCTTAAGATTGTGAGTAGGCTTCTCTCGCAGTCACTGATCAACAACGTGTGGAGGTGGACACATCCCAGGGGGTCCGTGGAGGCAGGTCAGGTCGGGAACTGATAACACTAACTTAGCTGTTAGCATCCTGGTTCTGTGGCTGAAGAAACGAACACTAAGGTTGAATAACTTGCCTGGGAACACAGCTAATGAGCAGTAGAATTTATGTTTGACCCCCAAACTTACTAGAAGAATACGTATTTGGCTACACCAGCATCTTTAATATTTATCCAGACACCTATGCATCCGAGAATCTGAGTGAATTTCCCAAGGTCGCACAGCTACTTAAATACGTGGAGATGTTTAGAAGTTATCATGAAGCAATTTTCTGTTATATATATGTGTGTATATATATATTTCTGTTTTATATATTATATAAATATATATATATATTTCTGTTATATATATATAAGACATTGTATAACATTATGTATAATTTGCATATATATAAACTACTTTCTCTTGGAAATTCAAAGATGCCTGTGAGAGGCCAAAATAAGTTTACATTTCATGGCACAGCACAATATTAATGGGAAGGAAGTTTAAGGGAATACACATTTGACATCTCAAAGAACATGTTAATAGGGTTGATTTCTTCTTAATTGAAACTGTCACTGGATTAGCCTGAAGTTGTTTTCTGTGTTTTCTTTTCTTCCAATGTTCCTGGCTCAGTGTCCCCTGCATGTTTAGTGGGACAAAGAGGAGAGGTGGTGCATGTCTGTTTTAGGTCAGGGATCAACAAACTGTGATCCTGGAACCAAATCCAGAATTTACCTCTTTCTGTATGTGACGTTTTACTGGAACACAGCCAAGCTAATTCGTTTGCATATTGTCTATGGCTGGTTTCTTGCTCCAGAGCAGAGTTGAGCAGCTCTGACAGAGACCACATGGCCCTCAAAGCCATAAATATTTACTTCTGGCCCTTCATAAAAGATGCCTGCCAAACTCAGGTTAGCTTTTGCAACTCAAGAGAAAGGGTGTCCTTTATCCCTATATTCTGGGTCCAGTGATGCGAAATGGCATCGGGCACAGAGTCTGCTTCTGGGGATCAGCTATCTTGCCCAACTGCAAGTTAGCTTTGGCTTTTCCTTTCCCACGTATAACATTTTATTAATAGAACACTTTAGAAAATTCATGTAAAATGATGACATACACATTTTATTTCTTTAGCGCTTTGTAAGACGATAATATAGAATTTCATATGTATGCATGAGGATACCTGTAGATATAGATAATGATCAGTTCAGCTAAAAGTTTCTAAGGGGTTCTTGTCCTTCATCTCATCTATATGCCACACTATATAAATGGGGCTATTTCTTAATCTCAGCTCGAAGGATAAAATCCAGCTACTTTTTTCCCTGTGTTGGAAACAATATATACCTAAAGAGACATAGATCTGTATTCCAAAACTCTAACAAAAATGTGGCATTATAGGGTGTAGAAATAATGAATTGTACTCTAAGCCAAGTGAAAGAAAGGACTTCTTAAAACAGGCAGAAAAGTAAATATACATCCTATTGGGCACAAATATTGCCACTGAATTCAGATTTTCTTCCAGGTTTATTGTCTGATGCAAAAATTAAGAATGGAATCAGCCATAGATGAAAAAAGCATGTATGAAAAATGAGAAAGAGCATCCTCTGGTCTGCAATCCTCCCAGCAGGTATCTTGTTTCTGTACTTCTGATGTGAGCAGGAGTAAATCCACAGTGGTTTTGAAACATATGTGGAGGGTTGGCCCAAGAGGCAGTGCTAATATACTTGAATTTGGGGGTGAGCCTATTGAATCATTAGATTCCAAATTCTATCTTGACTAATGATGGCAAAGAGTTTATGGTGAAAGGAGTTGTCAAAATCACAACTATTGTTACCAGAGTTCAGTTGCATGCCATGGTGAATCTATAACAAAATGAATGCCCATTTTTTGGCATGATCAGTGCATTCAAATGCACCCGGTTTCTTGTTTCTCTTGAAGAGACAAAAAGCACTTGGAGCTCCATTCTTACTTACTTCTTTTCTCCTCCATGTTTTCTGATGAGAACAGAAGTGCTGAGGTTGGGTAGATGCCAAGAGCAAGCACAGGGCCAGTTGCCGCAGTAGTAAGCTCAGGATAGGCACAGCCCTTCTGTGCACCTTTGGGGAAGAGGCCATCTGCTTTTCAATGTGTCCACAGTTGAAGGTGAATTATGTCCTCCTCTCCCAGGATTGAGGAAAAGGTAAGAAACTTGGTGAATGACTTATACAAGGATTGGAAGGGGTATCAATGTGCACCATTTTGGTTTGAGAACATTGATCAGCAGGTACCAAGAAAAGGGTTACTTAGAGATGACACTGAGTGCCTTTCCATCTGACTCTTCTCTCCCTGAGCAATCACCCATTCTTTCAGAACTCACTGCAGTTCTCTATATGTGACAAGCTATTTCTAGTCCCTTTACTGTGTAGAAGCTGATCCTTTGACCTGGTGTTAAGTTTTCTAAATGTACCTACAGCCATGTCCCTAGTGTGACATGACCATGATTTAATTTGAGCAGCAGAGGTGTGGGCATAGCATCAGCAGGAGACAGAAGCGGTGTCACTAAAAAGACTTGATCAGGACATTAAGATTTAGCATGCTTAGAAAATAGTTCCTGATCATCTCTCATAATTCCACTCCCCAAATAGTTTTTCCATCTCAGTAAATGGCACCTTAGTTCTTCTAGTTCCCCATGTGAACATTTGAGGTCAGCTCTGACTCTTCTTTCCTGCCAAACTGGTACGCAATCCACAAATAACATCCTCACCATTCTATCTTCAAAATACATCTAGAATCTGACCAGCTCTTGAAAATTTTGGCAGTGATGGCTCTTATGCAGGAGAGTGTCCCCTAGCCAAGTTCCTGCTGGTGCGCTGGTTCCCTGGCCCTCTCTACCCATCACCAGTGTGTGTTTTAGAATTTGGATCTTTTCACCACCCACCCCAGAACCCTCTGACCAATTTCCCATCTTGCTCAGAGCAAAATCCAAAGTTTTTCTACAGGATAAGAGACTTGACTCCTGCTCTTCTGTTGTGCCTCACCGGTTAGCTTGCTTTCCACTTTTGTCCTTGTGGCTCACTGCAGTGTGGTTTTGAAAGTGAGTTTCGGACATGATGACAATTTCCTACTAAATATCTCGGCATGAATCGTCAAAGAATATCCTCCAAAAAATTACAATGTTATTATCTAATATTAAAAACAATCTTATACTGTTTAATACACATTCTGATCCCAATTCCATCAATTGTTTTTCTTTTACAGCATATTTTAAGGCCAGAATTTGCTTCGTAGCATTTTTAAAACCAATATTTGATTAAACGTCACTCAAGGCAGTTTGTTCTCGTGTCTCCTCTTTCAATCTAGACCTGTGCCCACCCCCACTTATTTTCCCATAATATTACTTTAAAACATCGGACCAGTTGTTTTATAGAAAAAAAAATGGCATTGTGAATTTTTCTGAAACCATGGCATCATTAAATTTATCCCTCCAACTTCTATATATTCTATAAATTAGGAGTTTAATTTAAATTTTTAGAAAGGATCCTTAATATGTTGGCTTTTTTAATCCTTCAGATTACATCACAGTAGTTGTCACTCAATCTCATAGTGCTTCATGATTAGTAATATCATGTCTGAATAGGTATATTTAGACAATTATTGCAATCCTTACTTTACATGTCCATCTGCCTTGGCTTAGAAAATATGCATTGTATACTTTGTGTCTTTTTTCAAAACATTTATTTATTTATTTGAGAGAAAGTGTATGAATGAGAAGGGGGCAGTGACAGAGGAAGAGAGAAAATCCTGAAACAGAATCCCCATTGAGCACAGAGCCTGATGTTGGACACAAGACTCTGAGCTCCTGACCTGGGCTGAAACCAAGAGTAGGCTGCTTAACCAACTGAGCTACTTGCATACTTTTGTGTGTCTTAACCTCTGCTGCTACCTTTAAAAGTATGTACCCTTATGACAATAGATACACCGAGTTCTTTTCTAGAAAAAGGAAAACCTCAGGATCATTTATTTTTATTTTTATCTTTTATAGAAGTGTTTTTTTTTTTTTTTAAGATTTTATTTATTTATTTATTTGAGAGAGAGACAGAGTATGAGCAGAGGGGAGGGAGAGGCAGACTCCCCACTAAACAGGGAGCCCAACGTGGAACTCAGTCCCAGGACCCTGAGATCATGACTTGAGTCGAAGGCAAACACTTAACAGAGTGAGCCACCCAGGTGCCCCCTCAGAAGTCTTTTAAACATGACTTTGGATTTGGCCTCAAGAAAAGCAAAGTGGGACACAAAACATCAAAGTAAAAATAATGTCTTCTACAGACTCAATAATAAGGAACAAAGTAGATAGAAAGTATCCTGTGATAAATGTTGAGTATGTATGTTCACTTAATTTCAGCTACAAAATGTTGGCCAGGAAAGTAATTGTTTCTAATTGTTAACAATTAGAAAATTTACAGGTGAGGGACATTTGGGTGGCTCAGTTGGTTAAGCACCTCCCTTTGGCTCAGGTCATGATCCCAGGGTCCTGGGACAGTGCCCCGTATTGGGCTCCCTGCTCAGTGGAGAGCCTGCTTCTCCCCCTACCTGCCACTTGCCCTGCTTGTGCTCTCTTTCTCTCTCTCTCTCTTTCTGTCAAATAAATAAATAAAATCTTAAAAAAGAAAGAAAGAAAGAAAATTGACAGATGAGTTTGCAAAGCAAAGTGTGGATAATTTTTAAAACAATGAAATATCATTTCCAACACATTTAATATATCTTAGGACTATACATATATGGACATATGTTTCATATATATGGCGGTGTGTGCATGTTCAGTATGTATCTGTGTCCACAGACCAAAATGAACTGTTCTCGGATATTCAAAGTGTTGCACTTACAATTACAAAAGAACATTTTGAGAAAAGAAGTTTATAAAGAATTATGACAATCCTCATCGGATGTATATATTGGTTTTTGAAAATTGATTTGTAAATTTATCATTTAGATCCCAAGTCCCATTCCTGTTGTTAGAGGCCATTCGGCAGTTTGAGCAGGTGTACAAACAGATGCTGTGTTCTCTGCTTCCTGAGAAGCCCACGTCTGCTGTGTTCCTCCTAACACCACAGCCTCTAATCCAGGCAGGTGTGCACCCTTCTTGAGTTTTCTGGACTCTTTGAAATTGGGGTGTCTGTCTTATATTTTTATTTCTGCATACGTCACACAGTCTCAATGATCTGGTATGCCCAAATAGAACATAATATCCCATTTTAGTATATATATATATATATATGTGTGTGTGTGTGTGTTTATATATTTTAGTATATATATATATATAATTTATTATATAAATTATATTAAATATTATATATTAATCATTAGTTACCATTACATATTATTATTAATTATTAATATAATAATTATTAGTATTAATATAATTATTATATATTAAATATTATATATTTATAAATTATATGTATATAATTTATATATATGTATATGTATAAATGTGTTTATATATTTTAGTGTATATATATAGTATAACTATATAGCATATAGTTATACTATATATATAATATACTATATATATAAATTATATATACATATATATATAAATTATATATTATATATATAAATGTGTGTGTTTATATATTTTGGAGACAGAGAGCTTGAAAGCCCATGCCCAGGGTGGAAGGGCAGAGGGAGAGGGAGAAAGACTCTCAGGCAGACTCCCTGCTGAGTACAGAGCCCAACACCTGTCAGTCTCACAACTCTGAGATCATGACCTGAGCCAAAATCAAGAGTCAAGGCTTAGTCAACTGAGTCACTCAAGTACCCAACCCCATTTTTTAAAATCCATTCTTTTGTCCTTGAAATAAGCAACTCAATTCTTTTAAAATCATTAATATTAAAAAATATCCAATTACTAGCTGTGAATGGAAAGCCTTGGAAACTTGAACATATAAATGTGTGTGTGTGTGTGTGTGTGTGTATGTTTCTGTTGTTGCTGAAGCTTCTAAACCCCTTACTTAGTTACAGAGATCCTTGAGATGAAAATAACCCTAGTGGGGAGCGATGGCAGATGTAGAGGAGGTTTTTAGATAATAAAAATAATTCTAATTTTTCTAGGCAGATTGTGATAGATGTAACCTACAGGATTAGCACAGGATTGCAAATACTCTGGCAACTTTTACTTCCCCTTCTTTAAAAAATCAGTTTGAACACAGCGAGGTATTCTTTGTGTCACTCATAATGGTTTAGGCAAAGTAGATATTCACCAAATATCTGGGGTAACTAAAACTCTGTTTGGGTGGATGTTAAAAATTTTGCAATCTTGGCTGCCTCTGGTATCGTGGAACCTCATATATAATGTTTCTCCATTAAGAATCTTGCTTTGGGGCAGGCTATAGGTCAATTGTGGCAGACAGGTTACCATTCTGTGGTCAGCCTGAAATTTTAATCTAATCCTGTTACCAAAACACTCTGCTACCAGAAAGTTAATTAATGTCACTCAAAAACATATATAAACTTTATGTTTAAAATATATTTAGAAATATGCAATATTGCAATTACAAGCATGTATATGCATATGATTTATCAGTATTTACCTAAGTAGTTTTTGAAGTTTATGTTTGTGGCCAATATTACATTTACCTTTCTACCGTGATACCATTTTTTTTAAAGATTGTATTTATATATTTGACAGGCAAAGATCACAAGCAGGCAGAGAGGCAGGCAGAGAGAGGAGGAAGCAGGCTCCCCGCCGAGCAGAGAGCCCGATGCGGGGCTCGATCCCAGGACCCTGGGATCATGACCTGAGCCGAAGGCAGAGGATTAACGCACTGAGCCACCCAGGCGCCCCCTGTAATACCATTTTGAAGAGTTTACATATCGACTTAATTTTGTGATTAATGGCACTTGTGTTTACATGTTTAAATAAGAGCAAAACAGTGAATATACTTAAGATACCTTTAAAACAATACAGCCAACATTTTGGCAGCTATGAAAAAGATGAGATGTGTACTTAACTCTCACACTTGAAATATCCATATTATCTCAAATTCCTAAAGGGAAATAGTTATTGGCCTCTGATTCACTGAAAGTAGAAGCTGTGATAAAAGAATAAGATAATGGTTGTGAGAGAAGCTGCTTCAGAAATTCTGAGATCAAGAAACCATGTGCCATAATTGATGCCAAACTGTGAATTGCATTTTGATTCACAAACTAATCCATCCAACAAGTATTTGATATATATGTTAATAAAAGAGACCTAAATGGATATATATATAAATGCATAACACTCTTCCTTCAAAGAATTACCAAAGGGTATTCATGGCAAAAACAAGGCTACAGTATGATTTCCATGTTGCTTTTTGGGGTGAGGGTGTAGGATAGAGACTGGTTTAAACACTTGACTCATCAAAATCAGATGATTGAATGTCTTAGAGGCCACTGAATTTTACTCCGGGATACACTTTCTAAAAGCTTGAAAGAGCTGAAATAGACAGAGGACTCAGATTGTTCGTGTTGCCCCTTGGGACCATGGAAACAATGCTGTGGGAGGCCTCTCTAAGACTCTGTGGGTACTACACTGTCCATGTTAATATTTTGCTAGCAACCACATAATCTTAAGCAGCATTGATTCTTTTAGTAAATTTGTATTGAGTGTTTATGCTTTATGAAGATCCTCCACAATCTGATAAACCACAAGACATTGTTTTTAGAAAATCCCATCTCCCAAAGGCAAGGGTATCCCAAAATAAGTGTTCTGGAAGCCACTTTGCCCCATATGTCTGGAACATTTTATTTTCATAGAGAGGCCCAAACTTAGAGGCAGAACCAGCAAATGGAATTTGCATGAGGAGTAGTTGGGACTGGGAAGACTTTTTGTCTTCCTGGGCCAGAGAACCCCTTCCTCAATCTGGAAGCTCCAGGTAGAACTACATGGGACACTTTCTGGCTGCTCAGGCAACAAAAGCAGGGTCTAGTGGAGCCCCAGGGCACTTAGATAAACTAGTATTACAGATCATTTAATTTTCTCTCCATCAGAAGATATCTTTACTTACTTCAGCAACTTCTCAGGCAGACCATGGCTCAGCGATATATATTAAACATCTTCTTGTTGCTAAGTCAATCCATACTTTCAAAAACAGTTATAAAATATATTTAGGCGATGGTTAAGAAAATTTAATTGTGAATTGAAAATTATATGTAGTTGGGAAACTACCGCTAATTTCATTAGCTGTGCCAGTGGCATTTTGACTATAAAAGATAATGTCCTTAGTTATACGTTAGACAAGCTGAGGTGCTCAAAGATGAGGTGTCTGGTGATTTTAGTTTCTTTCTTTCTTCCTTCCTTCCTTCCTTCCTTACTTTCTTTCTTTTTCTCTTTCTCTCTTTTGAGATTTTTATTTATTTGGGAGAAAGAGAGAGAGAGAGAACACAGAGGGAGAGGGAGAGGATACAAGCAGACTCCCTACTGAGCAGAGAGCCTAATGCAGGGCTCGATTCCAGGACCCTGAGATCATGACCTGAGCCAAAGCAGACACTTAACTGAGTGAGCCACCCAGATGCCCCAATTTTAGTTTATTTTCCTATGGTTGAGTTTATGCATACATACACAAATAGATAATGCAAAAAGGAAAAGATAAAAGTATTAATGATTGTTGGATTTGGTAGTAAATAAAACTCTTTAGTGTGTTAGGATTTTTTCTTAGAATTGTAGCAAAACAAGAAAAAAAAAGCACAGAATTGCTTTTATAAATCAATAACAAAGTGATGAATAATGCTATCCCAGTTAATCTGAAATTAAGTCTATGTCAATTTTTTAAATTAAAATTTTTATCATTCTCTGAAAATTTCAATTTTATGGTTCCCAGCACATATAACACATGCATATAAGTAATACAGATGAAATAATAATTTTTTTTCCTAAGAAACAGGTTTCTGCGATACTTTTCCCTCAGAAATTAAAAAATTTCAACAGTAAATAATTTCAGAAGTTATCATAGGGAAAAGAAAGGGAAAAACCATGGCCTACCCACCCATCAAAAAAGAGTATGGCTTAACAAATGAAAATATAAAAGAAATTCTATGTGATACAGAAAAAAGCAATTCTATGTGATACTGCAAATTGTTTGAAAGGACAGTGGGAATATAATACATCCGGATTTTGTTTTGTGTCAGGATTAGTATGACTTTAATTTGGTTGGGCAAATTGACGTTAGACACAAGAAAAACAGTAAAACTGAATCTAGGAGGAAATGGGGCTCAAGTGGAATTAAAGATTTTCTTTTCAGGCATTCCAAGAAGTGACATTTTCCTTGAAGTAATTTAGTGAAACACTTTGGTGGCTTAACATATATATTAATTGGCATATTCCGAAGTGTAAAAAGTTATAGAGTCATTGACCTTAAGAAGTCACGTAATTTCCAAGTGCAGCACTGTATTTGGAAGGTGGAGCGTTTCTGGGTGAGTGCACATCGCGAGGAAGTATTCTAGTTTGACATGATCAATAGCGCATTTGGGGAAAACAAGAGGAACCCAGCTGTAGGAGAGCAGGACTCCTTCTGGATGGAGAGAGAGGGCTTTCCGGGCAGTCTCAGCCGCTTTCCCAGCCCTCACTGGCCCTCTGCTTCATGATTGAATTCCAACCACTTCACTTCTGTCGAAACCCTCCACCATAATCAGGTACAGGGAAACCACACTTGTGGAGGGAAGAGAAAAACGAAAAATGAAAACTCGAGTTAAGCCACCGTCATTCATTCTTAATCCCCACCTCTAAAGTTGAGCTGAAAATGCATGGGAGCGCACACTGAAAGCTAGAGGCTAGTCAAAAGACCATTGCTTTTTCTTCTTAAATTTTGAGCTGACACCTGAAACCCCTGATTGCCTGATAGAGGATAAAAAGGTAAATTCATTCTGGCTGCAGTTCACAGATGCTTTACGTGCTTTACTAGCCAACTTTCCTTACAATTGGCTCACAAGACTCTAGTGAGATTAGGACCTGCATATTTTGAGAACACATCCGCAAGTAATTAAGAAGGGTTCTAATTTGATGACGAGCCCTGAAGTCAAGAGATGCTATGGGATATCTACTAATCTTGATTTTTTCAACCATAAGAACAGGGGGTTTTTTGTTTGTTTGGTTTTGTTTTGTTTTGTTTTGTTTTTTGGTTTTAGGGAGGTTGAGTTGAGGCATCAGCATATTCAGGTTTTCACTCCATGTATTTGGAAGAATTTCAGCTGTAAAGATGGCCTTGTCTAGTTCTACAGTCTTACTTCACAATAACATAATTGATACACTTTAAACTAGAGGAAGCATGATAAAACATAAATACTGATGCGTAATCTTTCCCTACAATTAGCTCCATTTAATTCAAGTATCGCCCTCCCTCAAAGACAGCCAATGCCAGAGTCCCAATTTAGAACTGCTTGCTCACCAACTACGTGTGCACCTCAGCTGCTGCTGGGTAGGTGAACTTCTTCTTCCCCTCATTTGGTTAAAGCATATGGTGCCTTCCTTGTTTTGAAATAAAATAGCACTGGGCATTCCTTCCCTGCCCATTAGAGTCTTGGAAATACATATATAATTCTGGCTTAGTTTAAGAATTTCACAAGCCGTGATGAAATCGGAGTTTATTATAGCTGGGTATGTTATAACTGCCCTGTTTAAAACGTGAAACTTATATTTAAGAATTATTATGCACAGTGGCAACATATTAATACTGACTTTATTAGCTCATGGATTGCTATGTACAATGAGTTGTATAAAACGTTGATTTTGCTCCTGCTGACATTGTTCCCACCTTGCAGTAATGTGAGCTGTAGCAAATCACATGTAGCGATCTGTGGTCTCTGAAGCTCAGCCTTTTCATTCTCTTGGAAACACACTTGAAAAACGGGTGCATTTTGCAAGATGGGGATCAAATATCAGCATTTTAAGTAGCCAAAGAGAGTTAACCACTAATATGGATGAACTGGAGGTTCATTTCATTAAATAGATGACTTTACTTAAAGAATGGACATTAAGTTAACAACTGATTTCATCTTTTGGAATGTGATATGGAGAAAAGAGAAGGATTAAAAGGAAAAAAGAAAACAGTAGAGCCGTATGAATGAAAAATCACAGAACTTTAATTGCCTGAACTATTGGACTATTTGGGCTCCATCCTTTATAATAAAACCGGACCCAGGCTGATCAGTTTGACCACCAAGTGTACTTTCTAAGAGAGCAGGGACTTTTCCAAGCAGTCCCTCACAATTCCTGATGGTGTCAGTTTTGATGGAATGCAAGTAAGCAGTGGCCGGTTACAGTGACATGTGGGAAAGCCCTGTTTAAGCACACCAAAGTCACATATTGAGGTAATAGAACCTTAGAGAAAGGTGGTTTTAATAAAGAATTCTTTTTATACTGGACACATTTGTTTAGATTTATATTCTGTAGACCCTGATGACAACTCAGTAATGATTGCTCCAGACCTCTGTATTAATCAGATTTAATATAGTAAAGTTTCCAGAAATGTGTTTTTTGAAATATTATGAGTCAGGAAATATTCTTATGAAGCTGAATCTCATCAACAGATTTTATGAGTTTGAATTCAAAGAATTATATATAGTTTCTAAGAAAAAAATGACCCCAAAGCAAGCAAATTAGTTAACTCGTTCTTATGCATGACAGATTCGTATGCTAGAATGCAATACATCTTCTAGGAAACTTTTGAAGTTCACATTTTTGGAGTTCAGAGGAGAACAGAATCCACTCTGCTTGCAGATGTATTGCACTGTAATCACCAAAGGTCTTGGGCCGAAATATTAGTCCTTTTAAAATGCACTACAGATTTAGAAATTTTAAATAGGTCTCTTAGATTGCTCAAAAGAGGTGAAAAATTATATGTTGGAAATACAAAGAATTCAGTATGTATGCAGTAACTTAATTTAAACAATGAGGATAAATTTCCCATATATGAAAATCATTTTAGGATGTTTTCATAAGTATGGCTTGATGTCCATATAATTATTTTATGACCAGAAAAGAACATTTGGAGTAGACCTATTTGAAAAAAAAATCTTATGTGATTTATGTGGCTATTTCACTGACTCTGAGACCATTTATTACTTCTCTATTTTAATTTCAGTGCCCTTTTCCAAATTCTAGAGAATCCGTCTTACGTTATCTAGGAACTTATTTAATTTTTTAAATGCTTAATAGGAATAAGTTTTTACAAAGTGAATTTAGGGAATATTAAAAAACCTTTATACATTCCCAAGATAATTATATTTAAATTGGAGATCTTATATGACAACATCAGGATAATTCAAGTGTATTCAGCTGCCTGAATGCAAGCAGCAGTTACAATACTCAATAACCCAAGCCTTGGTTGCCATTTTTCCAAAAGGAATTTGAGATGCAAATTAACAGAAAAATGCTAAACACAAAATTAATCCTCAAGTTTTGTATCCAGCCTCTATGCAAATATTCTCATCTCTTTAACCATAATGTGCCCCCATGACATTATTCTTTTCTTTTGAGTGCAGAATCCTCTAAAGATAATGACATTGCTCTAGGCAACACTTCCAAGTTTGGTCACTTGACAATTAATAGCCCCTCAGTTTCTTTTTATTTCATACAAATGGTTCACCTATTGGTTTGCCTTAATATATAATGATGCATGCATGAAAAACAGGATTTATTCAAATGTGGGATCCAATGTCTTTCTGGCTACCCGGCCAAACTGTCAGCCTGTCAATTTGACAAATTTTCAATTTGGCTGTTTTATTTTTTTAAGATTTTATTTATTTATTTGACACACAGAGAGAGACAGAGAAAGCACACAAGCAGGAAGAGGAGCAGAGGGAGAATGATGCGGGACTTGACCCCAGGTCCCTGAGATCATGATCTGAGCCCAAGGCAGACGCTTAACTGACTGAACCCCCAAGAGCCCTAACAATAGTCAATTTAATAAAGGCATTTATGCAATCAGCTACTTAATATTATGCAGACATAATAAGTACTTATAAGTAAGGCCATTTTACAAATTTCAAACAATTTGGCAGGATCATATTGACATTATTAAAAGCAAAACAACTATATCTCAGCAAATCTTAAACACATAAAATACAATTTAAAAAAGATGAAAACATGTACCATAAAATATTTAGTGGAATATGAAATATACTATTTAAAAAATAAATGTTTTTTTTAAGATTTTATTTACTTATTGGACAGACAGAGATCACAAGTAGGCAGAGAGGCAGGCCGAGAGAGAAAGGAGGAAGCAGGCTTCCTGCGGAGCAGAGAGCCTGATGAGGGGCTCCATCCCAGGACCCTGAGATCATGACCTGAGCCGAAGGCAGAGGCTTTAACTCACTGAGCCACCCAGATGCCCCTAAAAGAAATGTTTTATGGACTGCATAAAGTACTGAACCTATAAGAGAGGTTCTTCAATAACAACAACAAAAATAATTTGCAATGAACTTGTAATCGTCAATGTGATATCATACTGAACCCTGTGGTTTATGTGTTGATATTTTCTATCTTTTACATTTTCTTTGATTTATATAAGAACTTGGAGTTTTGTTGTTTTTTTTTTTTTTAAAGATTTTATTTATTTGTCAGAGAGCGAACAAGCACAGGCAGACAGAGAGGCAGGCAGACAGAGAGGCAGGCAGAGGCAGAGGGAGAAGCAGGCTCACTGCCGAGCAAGGAGCCCAATGTGGGACTTGATCCCAGGACTCTGGGATCATGACCTGAGCCGAAGACAGCCGATTAACCAACTGAGCCACCCAGGCGTCCCAAGAACTTGGAGTTTTTCTGAAACGCTGAATGTCATTATAATAAGGATGTGTATTTCAAAAAGTATTATGTTAGTCAAGGGAAAATGCTGTGTAGCAGAATCAATAGTAGCAATATAACTTCTAAACCAGATTCCTCCAAGGAAATGCTTCTGGAAAAGTTTTTGTTATAATTGATGTACTCTGATGTTATGAGCAGAATTTTCCACCTGAAAAATGTCTTTCATGGTTTATAGTCAGCCCAAGGATCTGGCTGATGTTGACCTTAAGAAGCATCTGCTTCTTAAGAAGCAGAGATCCTGGAAGTATTAATTATTGATCCCTTTTCTTGGAAGTCTTGAAGTTAACACTCTTGTACTCCTACATCCTGTCAATCATTGTGCTGTACATGAAACCGTAGCTTTCCCTTTGATCATTCTCTTTATCTTATACTTTATGAACCATTTTCATAGATTATCCACCAGAATTATAGTTTGATCACATTGCCCCTGCTCAAAATCCTTCAACATAGCAACATTTTTACATCATTAGTTAAGCTGTATCTCTTACCTATTTGTGGTTCTTTATTATAGTGTCACATGAACCATTCCTACTTCATTCCCTATCCTTTTATTTTGCTTGCCATTCACCAGCCTGGAAGAAATGCATTGCAACAAGACTTTAAGATGCTTATGGGATGCCTGGGTGGCTCAGGCAGTTGAACATCTGACTCTTGGTTTCAGCTCAGGTCATGATCTTGGGGTCCTTGGACTGAATCCCACACCAGGCTCTGTACACAATGCAGAGTCTGCTTGTACCTCTCCCTCGGAACTCCCCACCACCTGCTTACTCTCTCTCTCTCTCTCAAATAAGTAAGTAAATAAATAAATATAAGTAAATAAAACTTTGTAAGGTACTTATAAAAAACTAAGGTACTTATAAGCAGAGTGTGCATAAAAATGTCTTACCTCTCTTTTCTAGTTCTTACAATAGTACAGAACTAATGCATTCTATACTCACTTTGGGTGTATAAGGGATAAATTAGTATTTGGATTCATGGTTAACTAACTCAGTCAAGGAGCAGTAAACTTACTGTTTCTTAAACTTCATACCAAGGTTTGAAGTGTCTTACTAATTTATTAAGAAAAAGTATCCGAAATATTATGAGATAGGATTGGTAGAATCCTGTATTTTCTGGAGTCTTGTGATTCTAAGCTTTTAAAATGTCGCTGCTCTTTATGAAAGGGGAAATATCCCACCCCATTGTCATCACTGTCACAAACAAATGCATATTGTAGACCAGCAAGGTTGATTCAACATTTGAGAATTAATATAATGTTAGGGAGAAAAATAATTTGATCATATCAGTTGGTACAAAAGAAGCAGCTGGCAAGTTCAATCCTACTCATGATGAAACTGTCATAAAATAACAAATAGAAGGCAACTTCTTTAACTTGATAAAGACACTCAACAAAAAACTTAGAGCAAACATTATACTTACTGCTAAAATAAAGAAATGTTTTCCTCCCCTCCCAGAAATTTCAAGAAAGAGTCAAAGATTCCACTCTTATCATACTTACTCAGTATAGTGCTGGACGTTCTAAATAGTCCATGTAGTAAGGCAAGAAAAAGAAATAAAATGCATTGGGATTAGAAAGGAAAAAATAAAATTGTCCCTATTTGTAAATAATATACTAGCCTTGGTAGCGAATGCTAAGGAATCTACAAATAAACTTTTAAAACCAAGAAGTGAAATCATCACATATCTATAAACACATAGAACAAACTGGTGGTTGCTAGATGGGAAGGCGGTGTGGTGTTAGACAAGCTAGATGGAGCGGAGTGGAAGGTACAGGCTTCTAGGGATAGAATGAACAGGTTACAGAAATGAAAGGCTCAGCTTAGGTTCTAGAGTCAATGGCATCACAGTAGCGCTATGTGGTGATGGATGCTTACCACACTGCTGGTGAGCACAGCATAACACAGAGCTGTTGAATCACTATGTTGTACACCTGAAGCTAAGGTAACATTGTGTCAGCTATACTTTAGTTAAAAAAAAGTAAACATAAAAAGATCTATTGAATGTCCATATACTAGCAATGGCCATCATTATACTAAAATTAAAATATGGTACCATTTACAATGACTCTAAACAATGAATACTTAAGTGTAAGTCTAACACATGCATAGAACCAATGTGCTGAAAACCACACTATGCAGATGAAAGAGATTTAGGAGACTTAAATAAGTGGAGAATTACACCATGCTTGTGGATCAGAAGATTCAACATATTGATGCCAATTCTCCCAAAATTTATATGTAATTCTAATGTAATTTCTGTCAAAATCCTAGTAATGTTTTTATGGAAATAGTTATGCTTATTCTAAAGCTTATCTGGAAAAGCATTCTTATGAACTAGAGTGATACTACTTTGAAAAGGAAGAAGAAAGTGAGTGGAGAGAGACTCCTCAATTTCAAGACTTATTGTAGAGATACAGTAATCAACACGGTAGACATATAGATCAATAGAATAGAATAGAAAGCCCAGAAATAGACCCATGGAAATTTGCCAAACAATTTTTGACAAAGGTACAAAAGCAAATCAATGGAGAAAAGATAGCCTTTTTAACAAATGGTGTGGGAACAACAGGACATCCATAGGCAAAACACACACACACACATAGACACACACACACACACACACACACTTCAACCAAAATCTCACATCTTAAAAAAAAAGAGTAACTCAAAATGAATCACAGATTTAAAAGTAGAAGGTAAAAATAGAAAACTTTTAACAAAAAAATACAGGAGAAATTCTTTAAGATTTAGGGCTAGGCAAAAAATGTAGAAGTAACAGCAAAGGCACAATCCCTAAAATTATTAAACAATTATTAAATTAAACAACAATTATTAAACTGAACTTGATTAAAAAAATATTTTGCTCTGACTTTATTAAGAGAAGAAAAACTTAAGCTGCATGGAAAAAAAGATGTGAATGCATGTTTTGCTAAAGAAGCTACAGAGATGGCAAATAAGCACATGAAATGATCATGACCATGATTAGGCATTTGATAAGTGAAGATTAAAAGCACAATGTTGAGGTTGGTGAGGAAGGTAAGAAACTATATAATCCGATGTCTCTTGGCTTATGGGTGTGTAAAGAGTGCAGGGACTCTGGAAAATAGCTCTGCTGTTAAAAAAATGCAAATATCATACAATCCAGAAATCATACTTCTGGTCATTTTCCCTAGAGAAACACAGACTTTTGTTCACCCCCAATCCTGTAGACATGTGTACAGCAGCTTGATTCATTATAGTCTAAAACTAGAAACAACTAAAATATCCTTTAGTGGATGAAAGTTTAAAAAGAAAGAAGAAAGGGGGGGAAAAAAAAAAAAGGAAAGAAAAACCTGGTACCGCCATAAGGTGGAATAGTATTGAGCATAAAAAGAAACAGTCTACTGATGAATGTAAAACCTTGGATAAAGTAACAGAAAATCATGCTGAGTAAACAAACCAAACCAAAACAAAACAAAAACCAAAAAACAAAAAACTATCCCGAGAGGTTATAACAGTATATACATTGGCATAACTGTCGTAAAATGACAATATTATTGAAGAGGTGAACAGATGAGTGATTTTTTTTAGCATTAAGACAGGGATGGGGGCAGGAAGATACGGCTGCAGAGGAGACAGTGTGAGGGGCTCTAATGGGGTTGTGAATACTTGGTCTGTTGACTAAGTCAGGGTCAATGTCCTGATGGGATACATAGCTCTGTAAGATGTGACCACGGTGGTAGCCGGGTGAAGAGTAAACTGGATGTCTGTATTAATTCTTAAAACTGCATGTGAATCTACAATTATCTCAAAAGAAAACATTTAATTTAAAAAAGTGAGAAAAATGTAAACACTCACTTATTATCTGATGTTGTAAAACATAGCTTTTCAGGTTTGTAGGTGTGGTAATTATAAAGTGCTTCTGTTTCTTTGAGATTTTCATTTGGAGATACATTCTAAAAGAATAAACTGGTAAATGATATCTAATATTTGCTTCAAAATTAGTCGGGGGTGTAGGGCAGGGGGGCCATGATGGGATTAAGTGGGAGCTACAGATTAGCAGGCAAAAGTGTGGTGATACACCCGATATGACTGGGGAATCAACTGGAAAGATGGAATTTAGTAGAAATTTGTTGCATTTTCTTATAGACGTATGTCACACTTCAGCACTGCAGGGATTCTTTACCAGTTTTATTGTGGTGGTGATTGCGATTCCATGGAACCATTGGGCCGTCTGGCAAAACTTATGCACGCCTCTAATTGGTTTAATGTACATAAATATCAAGGATTACGAAGAAAGCCCATTGTCTTGAAATACAGTTGTCAAAATCTTAATATAAACACAGTAATATGTACACTTTTATAATGCATTAAGTGATTTGACATTTAAAGTACGAGCAGGATACAGTTATATTTTATTTTTAAATCAGAGCCCTGTGTGAATACCGTTAGTCATCTGCCTGAATATGAGTATTAACCTGCCAGGTGCTTTGACCTGCCTCCTTCCATACACAGTGCAGGAGATAATGGTGGAGAGGGAGTAACACAAAGCAGCATAGGTGCCTGGGTCCCCGTATAAAGATTGGCTTCTACACCTTTTCCTGGAGCAGCTGCTGGTTACTGAACCCTCTCGTGGTGGCCCAGCTGGGGCCCGGGAGGGTCTGGAGCCGTGATGGCTGTGGTCAACACAGGGGTATAGTACACACTCTACACTGTAGTACTGAAGTGATGGTTTAACTACTAAAGTGATCACAAAGTGGTAACTACGGTCAAGGTTATTTATATCAATTTGCTGCAATCATTTCTATGGAATATCTGTGTTTTAAGGTGTCAGACTTATGGGTATTGCTAATACTACAATGACATGTGAAACACATTTATAACTTTAAAAAAAAACACTACACTTCACTTAGAGGCTAATGTAAAAAAAAAAAAAGTTGCCAATTTTTCCCATCTTATCAGATTTCCATATAGGGACCCCTTGTGCATCTCATGTTAAGGAGTCCTCCCTCACCAGAAAAAAATATTCAGTACCAAGGTTTAACTGAAGTTTAATAAAAGGGTAAGATACAAAACAGATTCAGGGATTTTCAATATAAGGGAAGATAGCAAACTTGGAGTTAACGGTACTCCTAAAGAAAGAGGGATTTTGAGAGAATAGAAGAGAAATGGTCCCTTTGAATAATGCCAACAGTAAGATGATACAAGAAAGAAGACAAGAAATAGCATTCTATTTGGCATGTAAGCATTTGATGTATGAGACAGAGGAGCAGAGGCTCAGAGAAAAAAACCAAAGAGAGCTTTTGGAATCTAGTATCTAATTCAGTCAAAGGGCAAACTGACGGAGAGTAACGGAATCTAGCTAATTGTTCTAACATTCATATCAAACAACGAGAAATGCTGGCTTACTAATCAGCTGACATTTTATGGAACACACTGCTTAAACTTGCAGTAGGGAGAACTCTAAAGATGTGTTCTGCAATCCTAACACCTGGTTATTTGATCAAACACTAATCTAGCTACTATTCTGAAGGGGCTTTTCAGCTGTAATTAAAGTTACTATAAAATGACGTTAAAATAAGGTGATTATCCTGGATTATCCATGACGTCCTGATCTAACCACATGAGCCCTTAAAAAGCAAAAGCACTTCCTGGCTGGAGTCAGAGACGTGTGGCAGAACAGAGGGAGGGAGCTCAGAGAGATCTGAAGTGTGAGAGGAAGTCAACCTCTGCTTGCTGGCTTGCAGAGGACAACTCCTGTCCAATCGCCGGCTGCCTCCGCTGTACCACCACATGGAACCAAATCCTGCCAACAACCTGAGTGAGCTTGGAAGTGCATTATCCCGTGAATGTTTCAGAAAGGAACACGGCCCTACAGACACCTTGATTTGACCTTGGGAAGCCCCAGCCACTGTGCTTAGACTTCCGTCCCACAGATCTGTGGGTGTTGTTTATCGCCAACAGGCTTAGACAGGATGGGAAATACCGGTGTGCAGGGTTGACAGCCACGGTCCACAGGCTCTGTCATCGGACCAGACTAAACCATCCACACCACAATGATGGGTTCTGAGGTGTGAGTGGGGGCACAGTAGACCTGCCCTGAGCTTTGTTTAACAATTCACTCATAGCCTTTCCCAGTAGTGACCCAGGTCAGGAGAAAAGCAACCAGCACTCATTAGAATTTGTTTCAAATCCTTTCCCTCCAATTCACTAAGCATTTGATTCATCACCCCCCTAAATCATTAGCTTGAACAAAATATTTCAATTCCAATACCTTCGTCATGAATTACTACAGGACAGCGAGCACTTTAAGACAAAACTGCACTGTTCTCTAGATCATTCCCTATCCATCTTCAAACTTAAATGTATTTTGGTTCTCTATGGTTTCTGAAGACCTTAAAAAACTCTAATTTGTATCTGCCTTATCTTATGGATCAGAAAACACAGAGTAAACTTTTTCACAAAACATTTATGACTGTTGAGTCTTATTTTTACCTAGGTACGACTTTGTAAATGCAGTTTTAGCATGAACACATTTAAACTTTGTTTCGCTCGTCAGCTTGTTGTTAATAAAGGTCTTGCTTTCAGATCAGACATCATTTCAGTAACATTTTGTTACACAACCAAGGAGTACAGTAGTATGTTGGCTGGTTTCTATTTCCTTTACAGTATTTATTCTCTCAGTTTTACCATGTACTTTTGTAACTGCGGGAGGAAAACTAAATTACCATTTTGAAGTTTAGAACCTAATTGAAAAATTGAAAGTGACCGTTACTTCCAATTTGCTGCCTATGTCATGTAGCTCAGAGGTTAGCTACACAGTGTGAAGATATTAATTTATAAAGGCAATATTTCCTTTATATTCATATTTCTGTTCCGAATTAGACAAAAGTAGCAAAAAATGATGGAACAAGAATAAATGTGTTTCTCTAGCCCTAACGGGTTTAACAAATGGATTCTTTGTGGTGTAGCCAATATTGAATGAAGGGCCAACGAAAATGCCCAACAAAACACAGAGCCTATAAAAAGATGAATGATAAAATTAAAAATGTAAGGATAAAACATATTTAGATGTCCTTTATATGATATATTACAGAGATTTTTTTTTTATGCTTGCCTTATTAACCAGTAAATTTTTCTTTAACCCAAGGGAATTGTCTGTGGAGACAGACCAGAAGACATGCAATTTCCAAGTGCGATTTACAAAAGTCAATGTTGACTTGTACACACATTTAGGGAGCCTTTGTTAAAGATGTATTTTTCTTCTTGATGAAGACATCAGCAGGGTGGCAAATCAGGTTGAAAAGACGTTGGAGGGATTGAATAAGTATTGTCATTGAAAGAAAGAGTATGGGAATAAGATTACCAGGTTAGATACAAAAATTAGCAAATACACCACTATTAACCCATCCCCTTTGTTATTATCCATTTTCCCAGACAGCAATACAGGGAAACTATCTACAAGTTAATATTTAGTGTTGCACAGTCTTGGCCCTACTCCAAGCACGTACTATAGCAAACAGAAGTTTGTCCCCATTGGGGAACTAAACAAACCCAGGGCGTGTCCATTAGGTAATGTTCCAGTGCCACACTGACATGACAGCTTATCTTTTTTGTCTTATTTCCAAGGTTTGTATAGTTTTTCTTAACCTTGGGACTTTAAACTTATGATTTATTAGCTCTTTTGACCTGAAAATGATGCTTCTGGGCCTTACGGAGGATACAGCCATAACCCCAGGATACTCAGACTGAGGGTTTGTTGATGATGAATTTGGTGGGTCAAGATTGTTATCTTGGGCAGAGTGACCCCACAAACATGGCTGGATCAAACATTCCTCCTCATACACACCTCCAATAACAACGATCTGGCATCCCTCCATGGACAAAAGCTCCTCTCTGGGCCCTTTAGGATGGAACACCAAATGTCAAGAGACCTGGAAGGAGTCTGTCCTCTGTGTGTGGATGATAGGCCTTGGACCCAGGTCCCTGCTGTGTGATTCCTACAGTGGCCCGAGCACCAGCTCCTGCTCCTCTTGGTTGTCGTCTGGGCACTTGGAGGGCACTGTCTCAGCCCGTCAGCACAGATCAGCCTTTGTGCAAGTCCAGGTTCTCAACAGAAAAGTCCCAATGCATCACCGGAGCAAAACAAACAGGAGCTTGTGTGCATTGCTCTGGCTAAGATGGCAGCCAGTCTGACTTCACCCATGAGCTCACCAAGCACTAAGGCACTCTAGAAGTGCCTGGGGACTTCTCTTGGGTGGTGGGTGTGGAACAGATGGGTGAGCACCATGCTTCCCCAGATGCAGGGACACTGCCAAAGAAGGCCACCTCTTCCTACCCTATCCTCAGTCCTGAGATGATAGGGGTATTCTACAGGGGCAGGGAGAGGCTGGGAGAACCACAGTCAGGCTCCATAGGGCACTAAAGTGACATGGGTCATGCTCAGTGTTCCAAGAAGCATTTTGCCCCCAATCCTCTGGGGACACCTTGCCGGTCCTCTGGGGATGCCCCTCCCCACCCTGTACCCCAGCAATGAGCATTTGACCCACGCACTGTACCCAGTAAATACCCAGGTGCCAGCTCTCCGTTCCAGCTTCTGATAGTGGGGTCAGCAAGCTTTCATAGGTGGCTTGTAAGCACCCCCAGAAAGCCAGCTCAGTCAGGGGGCCAGAGAGAGACCACAAGCTTAGTTCTGCTCGAGAACACAAGAGGAGGCCATTGCAGGCTGGAGAGAAGACAAACAAGCTTAGGAATTGTGTCACAGAGAGGGCCTGAAACATGGAGCTGACACACCCACAGAAGGCCCTAGAAAGCCTCAGAATCCCTAGCTGGGCTGATGGAAGGTGCATTTTCCGAAAGTCAGCTAGCAAAGACTGGAGAGGTGCTTGTTAATTGCAAATGTGAGGCTTCAAAAAACCTGAAAAATCAAGGAGAAATTGTATCACCAAAGGAGGTAATGTCCCACTGGTTACTGAACCCAGGCACATGGAGATCTGAGGTTATTGGATAAGAAAAATCGACCGTTTGATCGATATGGAATGGCTTTTTCTTTGTCTCATGTAACAGCTTTAAAGGTTTTTTTTGTTTTTCATTTCCTCCATTAATGCCTTCAATTGTGTGTAATCGATTTTTGTAGTGTTTCTTTTATTTTATTCTCATTTCCTTTTGCGTGTATGTGTTTTTAAAATACATCCTGGAGAATGCAAATGCGATTGTGGTTTATCTAACAATTACTAACTTCACAATCTTAGATCAGTTACTTAAATTCCCTGAGCTTCCATTTTAGACTTTGAAAAACAAAATTTCAGTTGTTGTGAGGGCTGCACGAGGAGATGTCCGTGGAATGTCATTCACAGTGCCTGGTACACAGTAGGCATTCAATTAATATCCTTTCCTCTTCTGTCCATATCTATATAGAAGTCCAAGATTGTCATAATAAAGAATGACAAGAACATTGCTATGTACAGTTTCCTTAATTTGGAGACTCCTCAAATTAGGTTGTTTTATAACCCAAAGGCTTGGATATCTTTCTAATCCCTGAATCCATTCTTCACTCACAGAAAAATACACGCATGGGTGAAAGAAAGGAAGGGGGAAAGAATTAAACTTATTCAATTCTTCATTTTTTATTCTCTCAGGATTGTAAGTCTGTAGGTCAGAGATGGTGACTCGAACCTTGACATTTCCACTTACCTTCCATGGGGTACTCTGTGGTTAACAAAATCTGAACAGAACAACAGACAAATAAATAAATAACCAAAACTCTCTAACCTAAAAATTATTATTTCTAATTGAGTTTTTAAAAGGTCATATTAAAATAAGCAGATTTAGTATTTGATCACCTGTAACCTTTTTTTTTAATGTTTATCAGTGTGTAAGTCAGTGATGCCTGTAATTACTCTTACCCAATAAAAATACTCCTCCTTTCAAATAATCAGAGGATGATTAATTTTTAGAGTGTACCTTTGTAGAGACATTATCTTTATGGGGTTACAGACCCTAGGAACACGTGTGGTAAATCCAAGGTTGTTTAAATAAAGAAAAGATTCCATTCCTGAGCCATGTGAGAAGACTGAAAAGTTATACCCCTCAAAGCTCAGTAAATGTCCTTAAGTTACTATTTTGTTGTTGTTGAAACAATAATATCATAAAGAGAATCTGGACCAGTCTGTTCTTCATCTGCAAGTCAGCCCCTCCTGAGGCTCCCATGAACATTCAGCACCTTCATTTATTCCTTTAAATTGTGTGATTTGCTCAGCCTGCTCACCTGTCACATACGTAGGTAGTAAAAATCACTCTCGGGGCACCTTGTGGCTCTTGATTTTGGCTGAGATCATGATCTCAGGGTCCTGAGATGGAGCCCCACGTTGGGCTCTGAGCTCAGTGGGGAGTCTGCTTGAGATTCTGTCCCTCTACCCCTCCCACTCCTGCTCTCTCTCTCTTTCTGATTATATATGCATATATATATATACATATATATATATGTGTGTGTGAATATATATATAAGAAGATACCTTCTTTTATATATATATATATATATACAAGAAGATTGAATATATATCTATATTTACTCTTCTCCACTGAGACAGGTTCATCCCAAAGTAGATGGGAAGTGAAACATAAAGTTAAATTACCCATATTCATTTCTCTCTCTCTGCTCCCTAAGATGGATTTTGACTTCACTAACATAGTCTTTGGGACTTATATAGGGGAAAGAATGGAAATAAAAAATGCAAGACACAGAATAAAAACACAAAGATCAGAGAATGTCGTAAACTACCTCACTAAAAATGGAGTTGGCATGCTTGATAACAAGAATATAAGCCAAAAAAGTCATGCATATTTGGTCTGAATGACAGCTCCAAGCATTTTGGCCATACCTTTCTTTCCCTCTCCCTCAACTGGGGAAAATGAAAGTATATGCTTTGTCAGGATATTGTGACATTTGAGGTAACATCAGTTAAAGTTGGCACAGTGGCCACCACAGAATAAGTAACATATTCACCATTAGAGATTCTAAGTAGTATTCTGAGAGTTTCTTCTCCACATAAGAAAAATCACACCATCTTTTTAATGTACCAATACACTACATTTGAAAACACAACGTATACAGAAGCACAAACTTCACTGAGACTCAAAAAATATGTGTGGCACAATGGAAAGATAAATGGATTCTGTGTAGAGGGAGTATATCATATACACTCCAAACTGGGATTCATGGAGGCAAAAGTGTTTTTAGTAATGACTTCTTGGGGACAATAGGCATAAATGTATTTTTATTAGGATTATTCATAGGCCAGGACTGTCCCGGAGAACCGGAGTACAAGGTCACCCTACGTACAAAGTAAGGAGTCATGAGTTATAGGCCAGGTTTGCATGGCCTAGATGCATAACTTGATTATAAGGCATGATAAATGTCTAGGCCTCCTGCTTGATGCTTGATCAATGAAAGGAGGGAAGAATGACCCAGAAATCCATCAGAACCTTCCTGGCTATCCTTCTGTGAGAGAGAGAGGTGTGTGTGCTTACTGCCTAGAGATGACTTCCAGGCTGAAATGCTCATAATAGAACCACACAATAAGCACATCGGTCCCGATTCGAAAAACAAAATTAACAGGCAAGGAAGATGTTGGAATAAAGAGTTTGAGAATGAGTGAGAGGGCTCTTGGATGAGCAGTGGGTAGAAAGGAAGCTCTTGCGGGCTGTTGGAAGGATTCCTGGTCCTGCTGTTGAGTGGTGGCGGTCTCAGGAGTTAGGTGACAGGACTTCAGAGGGAAAAGGTGCCAAACAATACCCTCCTGCCTTTCTATCTCTTGCTTTCCAATTAATTACCAAAAACCCTCCTTCTGTCACATTGGAGGGAGACATGTGTGAGCAGATGGAGAGACTGGTGGGTTGTTTATATCTATATTCTAATCTACAGTAATGTTTTATATTTGCTAATTGATAATGACCAATGGGAGCCCAGTTTCTGAAGTGAAAGAACTTACATACAAATATAAGTGTATGTATATTTATAGATGCATCTGGGTGCTGTATATGTTTTATAAAATCTAATTCTTCAAGTCTCAACTTAATTTTTTTCTTGCAGAGCAATTCTGTAGATATTTATTCTAATCATGGCTCCTCACTTTTGATTTCTGTTCTTGTTCTTCAAAAACGTACAAAATCGATATTACATGTTCATTTAGTCTTGGTCTGTCTCCATTGGACTATAAACTCCATGCAGTCAGAGAATGTATCTGCTACCTGCTCAAAGCATATAGTGGAGACTCAGTTAACATTGGCTGAGTAAATGAGTAAGGTCAAGTATTAGTTAGACAAATGGATATCTAGTGTGACATTCATGGAGTGTCGAAGGAAATATGTTCTAATAAAAGCTGAAATATGAAAAAAAAAGTTGAAATATGGGTTATAACAATGAGACAGAGAAGAGGCTATACATGAAGGGGAAATCTAGCCTGAATTCTTGTATGTAGTTAATTAGGGCGTAGGGGCTAGGACAGAAAAAAGAAGAAAAAAAATCAAATTTGCATTCATTTGAATATTACAAATTTCAAAAATCTGTTTGCCATTGTTCAATACTGGAGAGAGCCAGAGATGGTGAAATGGAGACCCTGACGACATTAATGTGAACATTTGTTTTTTTAGAAGCTTTGAATTGGACTTATGGCAGCTGGTCTCACTGTCCCTGGCAGGAGGTCAACGGATCAAGGTTGCAGGTGTATTACATGGGCCCATGGGTGTTGGGCACGTGTGTGTGTTGGCATTTTGGTTTGTTTTTAGAAAGCAACAGTTAGCAATATGAAATACTTGGTATAGGGTAAAAAAAAAAAAAAAGAAAACAGTCAAGGAGTCAAAAAAGGTCTTAAGGCCCTCTGAGAGAGGATCTTTAGTAATTCGGAATTAAAAGTCACATTATGTTGGATTATTATAGGAGACAGGTGGCAAATATATTGAGACAATTAAAAAAGATTTCTTTCTGGCTGTGATTAGACCGGAGATGCACTGTCAGTTTAAGCGGGGTGGATGCAGGTATTTCCCAAATGCGTATCTGGATTGAATTTGCATGAGAGCCCAATGGGACAAAAGCCATCGGCCCAGGAAAGATGGGGGCGGCGCCAATCGCCCCGCCTTGCGGGGCTGCCTCCCCGCACGTGTTTGAAAAGGACTGGGACTGGGATTCCTCACATCAAGGTGTCTTGGAAACCTGGGAAATACTTCTTTCTCTAGACAGATCTAGATTTCATTTTAATGGTGTTTTAAGTTTGGCTTCTCTCATACGAGATAGTTTACAGTTGAAAAAATGCACCTATTTAGAAGCTCTGAAAATAAACACAAGCAGAGGGAAGACCTGACTGGGTGTTGGAGTCCTCCAAAAAAAAAAAAAAAAAAAAAAAAAGGCAGATGGCATGAAAAATTAAATATTCAAGCCACTTATTTTGAAATGAGGGGATATCAGTGAAGATTCTGAGAACACAGTGCTGCCTCCCACCGCTGGGAGGGGCTTGAAGGCAGAGGTGTGGTGAGCCTGCAAAAGGTTGGGAGGTCATGACACCTGCAAAGGGAGCAGAAGAGGGAGGGTTGGGTGGGAAGAACCTTCACCTACAGCGCAGTTCTGAGATAGAGGACCAAAAGGGTCTGACTCTGACTCTCCTAGCCCATGATGAGCACCTCGGTGCCTGGACCAAAGCTGGCTTCAGCGTGAAAACCACAGTGGGTCCCGAGTGCGCAGCATCTGGAGGCTGTCAGGGAAATGCTTTCCTCCTGTGAGGAGCTGATTACCCCATGACTGCACCATGTTAGCTTAAGAGCATCTCTACTATTTACCTTCATCATGGGGCCAGGATACCTTAGGACCCTTTGCATAAAACCAAGCTGGGCAACACCTAGCAAACAGATCCATCCAGCGCCCCCCTCCCAATACTGTGGGTAAGGACAAGGCATATGCTCTCATCTCTCGAATGAAAATATCCTCTACTAAAATGAAAATATCCCTCTGCTAAGTTAAAATGAATTCCACAGGCAAGCGGGGGCCCAACTGGATGCCCTCCATCTGAGTACGCCACCCCCAACCCCTGAAATTTATCTTAAGAGCTTATTTTTTAAATTATAATTTCTGCAGCATTTTTAACAATTGCTCCACTGACCTGGTTTGAAGCCCCATGCGCGCCCTGGTCCCAGGTGATATACCCATTTCAGTTTGAAAAAGAGAAGTAAGGACTACAGTGGGAAAACTTCAAAGATATTTAAAGTCAGGTTGCAGGTTTCTTTGGAGGTGAACAAAGGAAAAAAAAAAAAAACAAACCGAAAACCAAAATGGAAATAGATGCTGAGTTCTGTTTTAAAAACACGTGTGAAGGGTCTGTGTGTGTGTGTGTGTGTTTGCACACTTTTTCAGTCTTGCTATTATATCACTGGGGTGGAAAATGATAGACATTTTGAATTGCAAGTGCCTTTTTTTTTTTTTTTTTTGCCCCGTATGTCTTTTCTTTTCTATTCACATGGCCGGCCGAATTTCTTTCTAGGGAAAATGGAATCATCTGAGGGCACCTCAGCTCATGTGACGGCCCCCAGGCGCTGTTTTACACACACTTGCAAAAAGCCGGTTTCGGTTAGCGGCCGATTGTCATGGGGGATAATTGGCACACTTGCTCTGCACACCCCTTTGCTAACACAATCCTGCCTCCCACTGCTGGGTCCCTGCACCGCCTGGAACGGCTCTGACCCCGATGAAAAGAAAAGTTGCGAACAGATATGAGCAAACAGGTTTGTATAAAATAATGCCTGTGAGCCAGCTGGCCTTGTGTTTGTTCCACACAACGGGGTCAGGGACCTTATATGGTCCTAATAAATAGAATCAACTGCCTTCATATGTATTTTGGCACTAATCCGTGGCCTATGGCATCATTTCCTGGGGTTTAGCACAATATTAATAAAAGGGGCTATTCCAGATTAGGCACAAATCAAGGCTGTAGTATAAAACAGTTTTAATTATTGCTTAAAAAATGATATAGGGATATTGCTGTTTATAACATAGACTTGAATACCCGCATAACTGGTTTAAGTTGAGATTTGTTGTATTTTTAAATTCCCGATGCATTTATTACCTTAAAAAACAATTCTTTTTCTAAAAGTTGGATATAACGCATGCCCGCAGTAAATCCGGGTTTAGCCCTTGGCTTTGAAACACACTGAATTCATTACATTTGTTTGTGCAGCCTCTCTTAATCTGTTGTGACAACAAATTAGGCTCTGATTTAAATTAAAGCAAATTGCAAAATAATTAGGAGTGTTTTTCTTTCTTTTCCCTTTTTCCTTCTTCAGCCTAACTTCCATCAGATAATCTGGAGATAAATTAGACACTTTGAGGAATTTACTCTTCTTTTCATTAAGGATTATCTTAGGGAAATTTTAATAAGATCAGTTTTTGTTAAGTTTATTTTCAGAGTATAATGAAACATCTACTAAAATAGATAAAAATAATATTCCTTTTTACTAAAGTCCCCCCTCTTTTTTTTTTAACAAGTGTGAAATTGAGATCTTCACTCTCTTTGCCCATATTTTGAAGGACAATTGGGGTAAGATGCATCCTTTGAAGTAACTTTGTATAATACAGTATGATATCAACAAAACCAGTCGAATAACTTCTTCCTCCTAATGCAAAATATCAGTTTCTCTTGAGCTTTTTTATCTTTAAAATTCAGGCCATAAACTTACTTAACCTGCTTAAGATTTGTTATTAAATATTCTATATCACTTAGGCTTAAAAATGGAACTGTTCATAAAGGCTTCGCTGGAGGAGCAAATTCTGGAGTCCCTACCACCCATAGCTTCCAAACCACCCTCCCTGACCCTGCACCCTCACCAGACCCTTGCAGGAGGCAGCCTTTAATGGAACCCTGGAAGAATGCTTAATCAGTGAAGAGCCAAATCCTGGAAAAAGTGCTCATCCCTTGCCTTAAGACCCATGCTTTAGAAAAGCCCAGTCTGAATACAGAGTGTTCTAGACAAGTGGGGAAATTCCAGCAGCCTCCAAATTACCCTGGGGACACAGATATTGTATGAACAAATTCATTCCCAGCAGGCAGTGCTCCACACTCCAAAAAGGAACCTTCCGCTGGATGCTTAGCTGCAGAAGAGAAAAAGGCTCCTTTAGCGGATCTGGCTCAGATAGCGGGGGTATTTGAAAATGCAATCCGAATCAACCATAGGGTGAAGCAATCAGCTCTTTACACACCCAAGAACTCTTGCGTTAGTACTAAAAGACTCAAACATCAAGCTTCCAAACCCCTTTTAATTGGCTCTGGGGACCCCTTTGCCAAGGGTAAGGACAAGAAATATGAACAGTTATTATTCTAACTTAGAGGAGGCTTTGGAATACTGTGCATGTGTGCACGCACACACACACACACACACACACACACACACAAAATCCGCCAACACAAGGAAGAATAAAACGCAATTTTTATTAGTATATTTTCACACTAAAGTGTTAAAATTTATTTATTGAACTTTCACATTAAACAAAATGAATTTTCTTAGAATGAACCAATAGTGCTTCCGATGCCTATTAATGATAATGTGTGATGGCTGAGGGTAATAACAGACCAAAAATGAATCCATTTGCACTGTGTACGAGGGAGATTATATGCCATAGGCAGAGGAGCAGAGAAAACCAGCCACAACACTCCTGGATACTCCACACTAGAGCTCACTTTGCCACAAAATCTGGTTCTAAACCATGACATGACAGACAGAGACCGAGGATGACTGAATGGGTCTCTAAAAATGAAATGATGGGATCACATAAAATAACCACCCACTCCACACTGATCAATGTCAATGACTATTTAATTATCATTATGAACAATAATAATAATTAGCATCCATCTATACACTGAGGTCATGATAATGTATAAAATGTACCGTACAGGAGATCACCGCCTTCACTGTGTAGACGGGTCAAATATCACAAAATTGATCATTTCCCCCCTAAAAATATAGTCATCATGAGTATATGTGCACAAGAAAAAGACACGTACAAAGAATGGCTGGTGCCCCAAATTAGGAAGATTGGGAGTGGGGCAGAGTTAACCTCGGAGCTACACACTGAAGCCCTCTTTGCAAACCCTGTCCAAGCAAATTAGTGATGACGATAGCGGAGCACGAAGATCAGGAGTTCGTCTGTTTAATTAACTCATCTTACTTTAGAGTGTATGTGCACACCATAAGGTGAAATGCAAATGCAAACACATTAAGAGTTC
This sequence comes from Taxidea taxus jeffersonii, assembly GCA_003697995.1. NCBI lineage: Eukaryota > Metazoa > Chordata > Mammalia > Carnivora > Mustelidae > Taxidea > Taxidea taxus. The sequence continues at coordinate 115,544 of ML092993.1, read as the reverse complement.
ATTGAATTTTATTCTTGGCTTCTGGAACCAAAAGATAAATGTAATTTTGCCTTGATAACAGGCCTCGTGGAAAAAACGGTTATGATATCTTTATTCAAAGGCTGTCCTTCCTCTGCTATCTTTTAAGACCTACACATTTAAGTACCCAAGAATAAGAGGGAGACGGATATTTACATAAAAACGAAGTCATTTGGGAAAGACACGGAGGAATACATTTCTGCTTTAATTTTCGCTCTTCTCACTTTTATTTGTACTCCTGTAAGAGGTTTTCATCCTCTTTTATAATAATTTATTTCAGGGATTTTGGCATACAATGTCTGATTGTTGGGTGTAATACACAGCGACTGTTTTTTTTCTGTGACAGTTCTTGTGACAAAAGCACATTTTTACAGATAAGATTCAGCATGTTAATATCAACCGCAACACATGGGAAATTGTTTTTTCTCATGGGGAAATTAACATGACCACAGAAGCAGACTATTGCAATTTATCTTTTGGTCTCATATAAATATCAATTGAAACATAATAGAAAATGATGTTATGAAGTGACTTTTTCCAATTTTTTTCCCTTCTTCTTTTCATACATAGAAATTGTAAAGGAGGCTTTAAATCAATATGTCTGCATTTGAGAAATGTTATTGTATGCCACTGTTGTCTGAGTCTATGCAGTTTTCTTACACATGATTGGAATTATTGTTCAGTGATATCCTAATAGAAATTTTAAAAAGAACCCTCCTTGAAATCAGACTCATAAAAGCAACAACGTCCTGGGTGCATGGGTGGCTCAGTCAGTGAAGTGGCCAACTCTTGATTTTGGCTCAGGTCATGATCTCAGGGTACTGGAAGGGAGCCTGGGATGGAGTACTCAGGATGGAGTCTGCTTGAGGATTTTCTCTCTCTCCCACTCTCTCTGATCCTTCTCTCTCACTCAAATGAATAAATGAGTCAAAAAAAAAAAAAAAAAGAAAGAAAAAGCAACAAAGTCAACAAAGTCATGAATATTTGAAATGTAAAGACTTCATCTCCAGGGTCCATGTCAAGTTTGGGCTCTGGATTGGCACACCGCTAATTAGGCACTTTTACCTACTGTCTCTTACAAGATGGATCAGATCAGAAAAGGAAAAGCTACTCCTAAGCAGTGGGAAAGGTCCACAAGCAGCACTGTCTTCACAGAAGAGAAGGCTCTCTAGTACCTAGTCCATCTCCAATTCCTTGAAGACATTTCCGCAATTAGCTTGATTGCAACAGAGCTCAGCTCCCCTGTTCAAATCCCTTCAATATGAGGATGTCTCAGAGCAAGAAAACTCTTACTTCGTTTCATATGCTTTCTTATTCCCAAGGTTGATCTCACTCAGATGTTCTCTTGCTTCATCCAGACCCCACCCCCATCTGAACTCCATATCTCTTTATCTGGATCGAGGAGCACAATTGACATTTTCCTCCAGGGGCTCTGAAATCCAGAGGGGACAAAGTCACCTGCTTCTCAAATATGTTATACTATTATCCTTTCTCACTCTCTGATTGAAGCTTTCTGAAGCGAATATCTAGACTCAGATACTTCTATTAAAGATAGTACCACCAATCTTGGTGTCCACATGTGTTTCCAGAATTGAAGGGAATGATGTTGACTTCTTATGTGGACTTTTTTTTTTTTTACCAGGGTTCTCTTCTGTGGAACCACTAGATAGGTCTAAAGTGCTCATCATTCTACCACCACTTTTGCTTGGGGGGCAGGGTCTAGGGAGCATGAATCATTCTAACTATGCCATGAGAGTATGTCCACGGCTCTGTAGCTTGTGCAGTAAGTGTAGTGCCTTGATGGACTGGAATTGTGTTAAATGTCAAACACATGGCAAAGGTATTTTCCTAAAGCCACAATACATGGTCATTGGCTGGTAGTCCCATGTTTGACATATGTGTGCACAGGGGTAAGGTACCATGGTAAGGTACCGTGTAATCCATGACTAGAGGTTAGCTGTCCAGTTGAGTCCATCTGATACACTCACAATAGACCTCTGCTCCAGGATATGCGACCCAGTTCACCAAGTTGCATGGTGTGGGAGTCCCACAGCTGCGCTGCAGGCATCATTGGCTTCCATCTCTTCTAGGGTAAGTCCTCATGGTTCATCCCATTCTTGCATCCGTGGCGCAGTGGGCAAGAATGGCGATTTGTTGAGCACATGCTTGATCAGCTCATGAGTTCCATTCACATTCCCTTTTCTTTTTAAATTTATTTATTTATTGGACAGAGATCACACAAGTAGGCAGAGAGACAGACAGAGAGGGGAGGGGGGAAGCAGGTTCCCTGCCGAGCAGAGAGCCCGATGTGGGACTCAATCCCAGAACCCTGGGATCATGACCCGAGCCGAAGGCAGTGGCTTAACCCACTGAGCCACAGGCGCCCCTTACATTCCCTTTTGATTGACTTATTTTCCAGTTTTCAAGCTGCTGCCAGAGCCTCTATCCCAACAGTGGGGAGCTTTAATGGTCCAATCATCAATCTTCTAGTCACTGGACCATATGGCTAGCCTGTTTTCAATAGCCACAGCTCTGTAAACATGTAACAGGGAGTTGCTGATGAGTAATTTTCACAGCTGTCACTACCACATGGAGTTAGGTCCATTGGGCAGAGTGTCCTAGTCTGTTCTCATTCAAAATGTGGCCACCCCTGGGTAGATGGCTGTAGCAGCCCAGTAGGCTCCATCATCTTTGAGATTCATGATTCCATCCAGGAACTAAGCCATAGGATCAGCTAGAATATCTTCAAGCCCTGGACCCACTTAGAAAAGGGAGGGGTGAGAGCACCTGTTCTAAGGCATTCAGTCCCCTCCAGTAAGGCAGCCACTTGTTCGTGCAATCAGCTGATTCCCCAAGGCCCTGGTCAGGCTCAATCAAGAATGTACCCTTTTCATTTCATGATGGAGCTTTGCAGAGTCTGCTCTCCTTTTTCAGTGGGATTAGTGAGTACTCATGTGAGGGCACCAGCTCAGGGTCACATATGGGTCACATACGGTGAATCAGGGGTCAAAATTCTGTTTCCAGTAGGGCCCAATAGCAGCCTAGGAGCTGCTCCTGGAAGGAGGTGTATCGGTGGCTATCTCAGGGAATTTACATGTCAACAATTGAAAGCCCACTCACCGTGGTGACAGTCATTTGCCACAGGCTTCAATCCATATGCCTAGGAGTCGCTGAGCCCTGTAGTCCCACCATGTTTGCAGGCTCTACTCACCCCAGTGGGAAGGTTGCGTGCTGCAGGGCCTCTAATACCTGCTTCTGCTGGGGTCCCACTCAAAGGTGATTGGCCTTGCAGGCACACTTGATTAAAAGGGTCAAATAATACCCATATGTGGCATATGTTGTCTGCAGTTAGTCTAGCAGTTTTTCTGGCTGCTGAGCCTCTATCTTGGTGGTGAAGGCTGCTATGGACAGTTAAACCTCTGTTTAACTTTACCAAGAATACACCTCTGACTACCAGCCTGGGTGGTTCCCAGCATCTGTGCTTGTCAAGGAGGTCCTGGGATCTTTTCAGGGTTGACAGCCTTGCCTGTCATAGTTCAATGACCTCAGATAGGGCCTGGTCAATTTGTTTCTCAGTCAGGCTAGCAACAGGAATGTCATCAATACAGTGGATGATGAGTACTTCTGGAGATAAACGGACCTGTTGTAGATGCTGGCATATTGCAGGGAGTTAAGTTATGTCTTCAGAAGTTCAGCGAAAGGATCCTCTGGGCCATTCCATGAGAATGCAATTGGTCCTCATCTTTGTCCCACAGAGAGACTGATATAAAACATTAACTAAATAAGAAATGATGTGCCAATCTCCCATGTAGGCCACCACTGCTTTGGAGATGGCAATGATGCTAGGTACCCCAGTGGCCAAAGGTGGCATCTCAACATTTAATCAATGGTAGAGCATGGTCTGCCAACCAGATTCTGGGGTGTTTGCTGTGATGACAGGACATGGAACCCTCCTGCCTGCTGCAAGGCCTGAATTAACAAAGTAGTGTGCTTTCCTCTGGCTGGTGGGAAATGCTGCTTTTGTTGAGTAATTGGTCAGGCTCTGGGTGATTTGGGTGGTGAGTGAGAGTGATGCACTTCGAGTTTCAGCTCTAATCCTCTGTTGTGATGGGCATGCCCCAGCGGCCGTGGTGAAGTCTGTGCTGTAAACAGTTGAAATGTCAACACCTGTTACACACTCACCTGTAGAAATCAGGATCACTAATGCCAGCAATGACCCAAAGAACCCCACCCACAATTATGTACAAGCTTGTCTGCCATGGGCCCCCACACTTGTCCTAAAATCCCTCAATGCCACCAGGTCTCCCTAACCCTGTGGGGGCTGGAATTATTGTCACTTGGGCATCCGGGTCCAACAGCTTCATCAAAGTCTGAATCCCCATTTGAGAGAAATGGAAACCTTTATCCACTGCTGGTGGGAATGGAAATGGTTCAGCCAATGTGGCAAATAGTTAATAGTTTCTCAGAAGCTCAAACATAGAGTTGGTACATGACCCAGCAATTTAATTTCTAGTCTTATTACTAAGACCTTTGAAAATATATTTTCACACAAAAACGTGTACATTAATGTTCATAGCAACCTTATTTATAACAGCTAAAAAGCATAGACAACCCAAATGTCCATCAACTGAGGAATGAATACACAAAATGTGGCGTAACCACACTGTTGGGAGATGTAGTCATGTGTAGCTTCTGACCCCTTGCATGGCTTCAGAAAGTGGCCTTGGATCCAGACAATTTCCTTAATGGGAGAAAAAGAGCACTCATAGCTGGTGCTGGGCTCATCTCCTTATGTGTGAATTTTTTTCCCCATCTTGGACTTCCTAGTTCTGCTTAAGCTTTCATGTCATACAGCACCTGGCCAACCACACTTTTGCAACCCCACTGTTCCTGGTGGCATTGAGGGATTTCAAGACAAGGCATGGTAGACAAGTTTGTACAATAAAACCCAAACCAAACCAAAACAAAAACACTCATGAAGTCATAACTGCTCTTCAGGTAAATAAAAAAAAGCAACACGTGCTGCTTTGCATTTTGTTTATTGCAGATATCTTAATGGGTATCTCATTGTGGTTTCAGTTTACATTCTCTGATGACTAAAGATGCTGAGCCTCTTTTTTATTCACCTGTAGACCATTTGTATGTCTTCTTTGGAAAAAAATACCTATTCCAGTCTCTCGCCTATTTTTAAATTGAGTTGTCTGACATTGTACTGCTGAGCTATAGGAGTTCTGTATGTATTCTGATGCTGTACTGGGTATTTGCAGATATTTTCTCCCACCATGTTGCTTGTCTATTCACTTACTTGAGAGTATCCTTTGAGGCACAAAAGTTTTTAATCTTGATGAATTCCAATTTATCTATTTTTTTTCTTTTGTTGTTTGTGTCTTAGGGTGTCCTAGTAAAGAAACTGTTGCATAATCCAAAGTCACAAAGATGTACACCTATGTTTATTTTTTAAAGTTCATTGTTTTAGCTCTGACATTTACATCAAAATGGATCCATTTTGAGTTAATTTTTGTGTCTTGTTTGAAATAGCACAATTTAATGAAAAAAAATCTTACCCCATTGAATAGTCTTGGAATTGGTGGTGAAATCAATTTCTGTGAGTTAATCTGTGTGATCTTAATTTGAATCCATTGATCTGCATATCTATTCCTATGCCAGGATCATATCATTTGACTACCATAGCTTTCCAGTTCGTTTGAAGATGCAGAAGTGTGTTCCCTACAACTTTATTCTTTTTTTTTTTTCAATGTTTCTTTTGATGACTCATTGCCCTTTGCAGTTCCATATGGGTTTTAGGATTAGTTTGTCAATTTCTGCAGGAAAGGTAGTTGAAACTTTGATAGGGGTTGTGGTGAATTCATAGAACAATTTGAGGAGTGGTGTCATCATTATGATATTAAGTCTTCCAGCCTATTAGTACAGGATGGCTTTCCACTTTTCTTTCAACAAAGTCCTATGATTTTCAATGTACATCTCAAATTTATTCTTAATTATTTTATTGTTTTGGATGTTAATGTTAGAATCTTTAGAATTTTTTAATTAGAATTTAAGATCACATCATCTGCAAATAGAGATACTTTAATTCTTTCTGATCTGATTGCTTTTTATTTTTTCTCTTGCCTGATTTTCCTGGCTAAGATTTTTAGTATAATATTACATAGCAATGTTGAGAAAACACCCTTGTCTTCTTCCTATTCTTAGCAGGAAAATTTGTTTTTATGGCATTAAGCATTATGTTAACTGTGAGTCTTTCATAGATACCCTTGATCAAGCTGAGGAAGTTCCTTACTATTCCTCGTCCTAGCCTTAGTTTGTGTTTCTAAAGTTCTTTGATCTGGAAAGGTTATTGAATTTTGTTAAATGATTTTTCTGCATCAGTTGAGATGACCAGGTGTTTGGTTTTCTCCATTCTGTCACACAGGGCATTGTATTAATTGGTATTTGTATGTCAAGCCTCTTTTCATTCTTGGGATAAATTTCACTTGGTCATGGTGTGTAATCCTTTTAATATATGTAATTCTTTGAAAATGCCCTTTCCTCCTGGATTTGGTTTGCCAGTATTTTGTTGAGGATTTTTACGTGTATATTAATAATAGGTGTTGTTCGGTAGTTTCCTTTTCTTGTGATATCTTTGGCTTTGATAACATGATAATACCGGATTCACAGAATGATTTGGGAAGTCCTAAAAAACCTCCCAGTCTTTGCAGAGAGACTGCAATGGGGGGGGGGGGCTTAGGGGACACCTTTGACACTCAGCCTGGCAGCTGACAACTCTGTCTTAGCCTTCACTGCCTCCTTGGACAGAGCTTCAATATCAATCAAGGATTAGAGTTCAGGGTCTTCTCAAGTCTTTGCTGCATATGTATAGCATGGACATGCATGTGAACTTCTTGATTCAAGGAACATGTTAGAGTTTTTCAAAGCCCTGTTCTCATAAGCTCTCATTCCCCAGCTTTTCTCCACAAGGTCTTTGTATAGTCTATTGTTTGTTCCAACGTTTATCCATTGCTTCGGGCAGCAGTGGTTAAAACATGTTCTGTATATGCTTTGGACAGATGCTCAGCACTCGGTAAGTTCTGAGTTAGGTGAAGGAAAGACAGTCCTTTTGAGGTAATCGTCCAGGTCCAGCCATCAGCAAGCAATAAACAAAGACTAAGTGTGAATAAAACAAATGAGTGTAAATACATAGAATTCTTTGCAACTGAGTTAAGTCCTGCTTCCTCCTATATCTGTAATGGAATCTGGACTGTTATTTTCAAGGCTACTGCTAAGCTGGGAGCTGGGACTTGGGACCAGGGTATGTTAAAATGACACATAGCTATCTGTTCTTGCCAAGACACAGACACTTTTCTTGAATGTATTCTCCCTGGTTGCTGTAAGCTTTTGGATAATTTCTAGAATTCTGAAAAAGTTTTTTCTCACATTTTTTCCCAGTTATTCCACTGCTTTTATGGAGAGGCAGAAATTTGGAATTCCTTAATCCATTCCCTTTGCTACCTCATAGGAATTTAACCATCCACTTTTGTATTAACATTGGTGCTCATCTCAGATGGAAACAAATAAAGCCAACCAACATAAGCTGTGCAAATTTAGAAAGATGCAATCCATATGTACACATACACAAACACTAATCTCACCCATTTCTTTTAGTAACTTTATTCATATTGTAAATGAAAGCTCTCTACCATACTAAGTATTTTTTTATTTTTCTCAAATTAGACTTGGTGATGTGGTCTTAAAATTGCAACACCAAAAAATTAAGGGAATATTGGGGCAAGAGAATTGAAAGAAACCCCTTTTTATTTTCCTTTATAATCAAAGCATGTCTTTATGGGATTTTAGGATTCATGCATCAAAGTGACAGACTGGAAAGTTAGGAAATGATGTTGTAGTCCCTAGAGGCTGCCTCTAGGTCAGGGCCAGATGGCTCTTGCTCTCTCCCTTGTAAGCAGTCGGGGCACTTCTGACCGATGTTGTGCTATGGAGGGAAATGCTCAGGGAGTGGAGTGTGAAATGAAAACCTAAAGAAAGCTTCCCTCAGCAAGTTTAGACAGGCTCTGTCTCTGCCCTATGAGCAAAAACAAAACAAACAAAACAAAACACACAAGCTATGTTTTCTGAATTCTCTAATAATGGCTTATATGCATGCACATTTTCCATTGCTAAGATCACAACTAAGTGACATATACACAATCAAACTGATGATATGAACTGTTTTAAAATGATTTTTATTATTGTTTTTATTAATATATAATGTATGATTTGTTTCAGGAGTACAGGTCTGTGATTCATCAAGTCTTACACGATTCACAGCACTCCCCCATTGCACATATCCCCTCCTCAATGCCCATCACCCAGCTACCCTATCCTCCCCACCTTCCTCCCCTCCAGCAACCTCAGTTTAAAATGATTTACTGTCAAATAAAACAAGAGCACTCGCTGCTCACTCTCCAAGAACAAATAAATTGTATGATGATATTTTTGAAGAAATAGGATGAAATTTTACAATAATTCTGCTGTCATTTCATATCACAGAATATTTATATATGTATATATATATATGTGTGTGTGTATATATATATTTATTTATTATTTGACAGAGAGAGATACAACGAGATAGGAAACACAAGCAGGAGGAGTGGGAGAGGGAGAAGCAGGCTTCCTGCTGAGCAGGGAGCCTGATGCAGGGCTCCATCCAAGGACCCCAGGATCACAACCCAAGCTGAAAGCAGATGCTTAACAACTGAGCCACCCAGGTGCCCCATCACTGAATATTTATTAAACAACTAGTATGCGGTAGACATTTTTCAAGATGCGGAGGTTAAAGTTGCCAAATAAAATACAGGATATCCCATTAAATTTGAATTACAGATAACAAACACATTTCTTTTTTTTTTTAATTTAAAAAATATTTTTATTTGAACACAGCTGACACACAATGTTAATTAATTTCAGGTATACAACATAGTTATTCAACATCTCTATACATTATACTAACAACATAGTTATTCAACATCTCTATACATTATACTACCAACATAGTTATTCAACATCTCTATACATTACATTATGCTCATGTCAAGTGTGACTACCATCTGTCACCATAGAATGCTATTACGATATCACTGACAATATTCTCTATGCTGTGCCTTTTATTCCCATGCTTACTCATTCTGTAACTTGAAGCCTGTATTTCCCACTGCTTTTCATTCATTTTGCCCATCCTCATACCCCACTCCCTCTGGCAACCATCAGTTTCTTATCTGTATTTATAGGTGTGATTCTGCTTTTTCTTCATTTATTCATTTGTTTTATGTACTCATTTGTTTTGTTTTTTAGATACCACCTATGACTGATGCCATATTGTTTCATATTATTGCTTTTTCAGTATGACTTACTTCATTTTGCATAATACCCTCTAGGTCCATCCATGTAGTCACAAATGGCACAGTCTCATCCTTTCTTATGGCCATAATATTTATAATATTTCATAGTATATATAAACCACATCATCTTTATCCATTTATCTATCAATGAACACTTGGGTTTTTTTCCATATCTTGACTATAGTTGATAATGCTGCAATATACATAGGGGTGCATTTATCTTTTCAAATTAGTGTTTTCTTTTTTTTTAATCAGTATTCAGTAGTGAAATTATTGGATCATATAGTATCTCCATTTTTAATTCTTTGAGGAACCTCCATACTGTTTTCCACTGTAGCTATACCAATTGACATTCATGTCAACAGGGCATAAAAGTTCCTTTTTTCTACATTCTTGCTAACACTTGTTCGCTCTTGTCTTTCTGATTCTAGCCATTCTGATTGATGTAAGGAGATATCTCAGTGTGGTTTTGATTTGCATTTCCTTGATGAGGTGATGTTGAGCATCTTTTCATGTGTTTGTTGGCCATCTGGACGTCTTCTTTGAAGAAAAATCTTTTCAGGTCCTCTGCTCATTTTTTTTAAATTTTATTTAAGCTTTTTTATTTAAACATATAATGTAACCCCGCCACCTTCTCCCAACCTCTCTCCCTCCCACCCCCCTCAGTTTGTTTTATGACATTAAGAGTCTCTTTTGGTTTGTCTCCCTCCCGATCCCATCTTATTTCATTTTTTCTTTTCCTACCACCTTAACCCCCACTCCCATTGCATCTCCACTTCCTCATATCAGGGAAATCATGTGATAGTTGTCTTTCTCCAGGTGACTTATTTTGCTAAGCATAATACGCTCTAGTTCCATCCATGTCGTCGCAAATGGTAAGATTTCATTTCTTTTGATGGCTGCATAGTATTCCATTGTGTATATATACCACCTCTTCTTTATCCATTCATCTGTTGATGGACATCTAGGTTCTTTCCATAACTTGGCTATTGTGGACATTGCTGCTATAAACATTCGGGTATACGTGCCCCTTCGGATCACTACATTTGTATCTTTAGGGTAAATACCCAGTAGTGCAATTGCTGGGTCAAAAGGTAGCTCTATTTTCAATTTTTTGAGGAACCTCCATGCTGTTTTCCAGAGTGGTTGCACCAGCTTACATTCCCGCCAACAGTGTAGGAGGGTTCCCCTTTCTCCACATCCTCGCCAGCATCTGTCATTTCCTGACTTGTTCATTTTAGCCTTTCTGACTGGTGTGAGGTGGTATCTCATTGTGGTTTTGATTTGTATTTCCCTGATGCCCAGTGATGTGGAGCACTTTTTCATGTGTCTGTTGGCCATCTGGATGTCTTCTTTGCAGAAATGTCTGTTCATGTCCTCTGCCCATTTCTTGATTGGATTATTTGTTCTTTGGGTGTTGAGTTTGCTAAGCTCTTTGTAGATTTTGGATACTAGCCCTTTATCTGATATGTCGTTTACAAATATTTTCTCCCATTCTGTCAGTTGTCTTTTGGTTTTGTTAACTGTTTCCTTTGCTGTGCAAAAGCTTTTGATCTTGATGAAGTCCCAATAGTTCATTTTTTCCCTTGCTTCCCTTGCCTTTGGCGTTGTTCCTAGGAAGAAGTTGCTGCGGCTGAGGTCGAAGACGTTGCTGCCTGTGTTCTCCTCAAGGATTTTGATGGATTCCTTTCTCACATTGAGGTCCTTCATCCATTTTGAGTCTATTTTCGTGTGTGGTGTAAGGAAATGGTCCAATTTCATTTTTCTGCATGTGGCTGTCCAATTTTCCCAACACCATTTGTTGAAGAGGCTGTCTTTTTTCCATTGGATATTCTTTCCTGCTTTGTCGAAGATTAGTTGACCATAGAGTTGAGGGTCTATTTCTGGGCTCTCTATTCTGTTCCATTGATCTATGTGTCTGTTTTTGTGCCAGTACCATACTGTCTTGATGATGACAGCTTTGTAGTAGAGCTTGAAGTCTGGAATTATGATGCCACCCACTTTGGCTTTCTTTTTCAATATTCCTTTGGCTATTCAAGGTTTTCTCTGGTTCCATATAAATTTTAGGATTATTTGTTCCATTTCTTTGAAAAAATTGGATGGGATTTTGATAGGCATTGCATTTAATGTGTAGATAGCTTTAGGTAGCATAGACATTTTCACAATATTTATTCTTCCAATCCATGAGCATGGAACATTTTACCATTTCTTTGTGTCTTCCTCAATTTCTTTCATGAGTACTTTATAGTTTTCTGAGTATAGATTCTTTGCCTATTTGGTTAGGTTTATTCCTAGGTATCTTATGGTTTGGGGTGTAATTGTAAATGGGTTGACTCCTTAATTTCTCTTTCTTCTGTCTTGTTGTTGGTGTAAAGAAATGCAACTGATTTCTGTGCATTGATTTTATATCCTGACACTTTACTGAATTCCTGTACAAGCTCTAGCAGTTTTGGAGTGGAGCCTTTTGGGTTTTCCACATATAGCATCATATCATCTGCAAAGAGTGATAGTTTGACTTCTTCTTTGCAGATTTGGATGCCTTTAATTTCTTTTTGTTGTCTGATTGCTGAGACTAGGACTTCTAGTACTATGTTGAATAGCAGTGGTGATAGCGGACATCCCTGCCGTGTTCCTGACCTTAACGGAAAAGCTCTCAGTTTTTCTCCATTGAGAATGATACTTGCCGTGGGTTTTTCATAGATGGCTTTGATAATATTGAGGTATGTGCCTTCTATCCCTACACTTTGAAGAGTTTTGATTAGGAAGGGATGTTGCACTTTATCAAATGCTTTTTCAGCATCTATTGAGAGTATCATATGGTTCTTGTTCTTTCTTTTGTTAATGTATTGTATCAGATTGATTGGTTTGCGGATGTTGAGCCAACCCTGCTGCCCTGGAATAAATCCCACTTGGTCGTGGTGAGTAATCCTTTTAATGTACTGTTGGATCCTATTGGCTAGTATTTTGGT
>ML092993.1:37747-100356 GCA_003697995.1 Taxidea taxus jeffersonii | reverse complement strand
GGGTTTATCAATCTTATTAATTCTTTCAAAGAACCAGCTCCTAGTTTAGTTGATTTGTTCTATTGTTTTTTTTGGTTTCTATTTCATTGATTTCTGCTTTGATCTTTATTATTTCTCTTCTCCTGCTGGGTTTACACTTTCTTTGTTGTTCTTTCTCGAGCTCCTTTAGGTGTAGGGTTAGGTTGTGTATTTGAGACCTTTCCTGTTTCTTGAGAAAGGCTTGTATCGCTATACATTTTCCTCTCAGGACTGCCTTTGCTTTGTCCCACAGATTTTGGACCGTTGTGTTTTCATTATCATTTGTTTCCATTATTTTTTTCAATTCTTCTTTAATTTCCTGGTTGACCCATTCATTCTTTAGAAGGATGCTGTTGAGTCTCCATGTATTTGTGCTCTTTCCAAATTTCCTCTTGTGATTGAGTTCTAGCTTCAGAGCATTGTGGTCTGGATATATGCAGGGAATGATCCCAATCTTTTGATACTGGTTGAGACCTGATTTATGACCCAGGATGGGATCTATTCTGGAGAATGTTCCATGGGCACTAGAGAAGAATGTGTATTCTGTTGCTTTGGGATGGAATGTTCTGAATATATCTGTGATGTCCATCGGTCCAGTGTGTCATTTAAGACCTTTATTTCCTTGTTGATCTTTTGCTTGGATGATCTGTCCATTTCAGTGAGGGGTGTGTTAAAGTCTCCTACTATTATTGTATTCTTGTCAATGTGTTTCTTTGATTTTGTTATTAATGGGTTTATATAGTTGGCTGCTCCCATGTTAGGGGCATAGATATTTAAAATTGTTAGATCTTCTTGTTGGACAGACCCTTTGAGTATGATATAGTGTCCTTCCTCATCTCTTATTATAGTCTTTGGCTTAAAATCTAATTGATCTGATATAAGGATTGCCACCCCAGCTTTCTTCTGATGTCCATTAGCATGGTAAATTGTTTTCCACCCCCTCACTTTCAATCTGGAGGTGTCTTCAGGTCTAAAATGAGTTTCTTGTAGGCAGCATATTGATGGGTTTTGGTTTTTTATCCATTCTGAAACCCTGCGCCTTTTGATTGGGGCATTTAGCCCATTTACGTTCAGGGTAACTATTGAGAGTTATGAATTTAGTGCCATTGTATTGCCTGTAAGGTGATTGTTACTGTATATTGTTTCTGTTCCTTTCTGATAATACTTTTAGGGTCTCTCTTTGCTTAGGGGACCCCTTTCAATATTTCCTGTAGAGCTGGTTTGGTGTTTACAAATTCTTTCAGTTTTTGTTTGTCCTGGAAGCTTTTTATCTCTCCTTCTATTTTTAATGATAACCTAGCTGGATATAGTATTCTTGGCTGCATGTTTTTCTCGTTTAGTGCTCTGAATATATCATGCCAGTTCTTTCTGGCCTGCCAGGTCTCTGTGGATAAGTCTGCTGCCAACCTAATATTTTTACCATTGTATGTTACAGACTTCTTGTCCCGTGCTGCTTTCAGGATTTTCTCTTTGTCGCTAAGACTTCTAAATTTTACTATTAGATGGCGGGGTGTGGACCGATTCCTATTGATTTTGAAGGGTATTCTCTGCACCTCCTGGATTTTGATGCTTGTTCCCCTTGCTATATTAGGGAAATTCTCTACAATAACCCTCTCCAGTATACTTTCTGCTCCCATTTCTCTTTCTTCTTCTTCTGGAATCCCAATTATTCTAATGTTGTTTCGTCTTATGGCATCACTTATCTCTCGAATTCTCCCCTCGTGGTCCAGTGGTTGTTTGTCTCTCTTTTGCTCAGCTTCTTTGTTCTCTGTCATTTGGTCTCCTATATCACTAATTCTTTCTTCTGCCTCATTTATCCTAGCAGTAAGAGCCTCCATTTTTTATTGCACCTCATTAATAGCTTCTTTTATTTCAACTTGATTAGACTTTAGTTCTTTTATTTCTCCAGAAAGGGCTTTTATTTCTCCTGACAGGGTTTCTTAATATCTTCCATGCCTTTTTCGAGCCCGGCTAGAACCTTGAGAATCGTCGTCCTGAATTCCAGATCTGACATATTACCAATGTCTGTATTGATTAGGTCCCTAGCCTTCGGTCCTGTCTCCTGCTCTTTTTTTTGTGGTGAGTTTTTCTGCCTTGTCATTTTGTCCAGATAAGAATCCGCTGTTCTCCTTGTTAAGTGAACTTGGTCTTGGCTGGATTTCTTTGATCTTCTGGGGGCGGGGCCTGTTGTAGTGATTCTCAAGTGTCTCTGCCCCAGGCGGAATCGCACCGCCCTCACCAGGGGCCGGGCTGAGTCATCCTCTCAGGTTAGCTTTCAGGAGCTTTTGTTCCCTGAACACTTTCCGTCGAGTTCCGGAGGACGGGAAGGTCAATGGCAGCCTCCCAATCTCCGGTTCGGAGGAGCCGAGAGCTCGAGGCCCCAGTCTTCAGTCGCCTTCAGAGAAAAGCGCTTAATCCCTCCCGTCTCCCCAGCTCCGGCCGCGCTCGGAGAAGATCGTGCGTCATCAGTCCCGTCTCACCGGCTTCTGGGAGCTCCGAGCTCACCCGGCCTGTGACCAAGCGTCTCTGTCTCTGGCACAGAGTCCCACCTGGAGTCTCCGAACCCCATAGATCCCTGAGCTCTCCCGGGTCGGAGTCTCCCCGGATCTTGTGGGGACCCCTCGCACAGAGCACCGGCCAGTGCCACAGAGCACCGGTCCGTGTCCCAGACCACTAGGAAACCTGGGCTCTGTCTCTGCAGCCGGCTTCACAGCTCTAATACCTGTGAGCTCTGCAACACTCAGACACCCCCGATCCTTCTATGACCCCGGGGGACCTGAGTCCACGCTGTCCCCACGGGGTCTTCACCCCAGTTTAGCCTCTGGAGCAATGTTCCTCCGTGGAGCCGATTTTAAAAGTCCTGATTTTGTGCTCGGTTGTTCCGCCGCTTGCCGGGAGCCGGCCCCTCCCCCTGGGGTCTATCTTCCCATTGTGTTGGATTCACTCCTCTGCTGGTCCTACCTTTTAGAAAGTGGTCGATTTTCTGTTTCTAGAATTGTTGTTTTTCTTCTCTTCGATCTCCTGTTGGATTCGTAGGTGTTCGGAATGGTTTGATAGGCGATTTAGCTGATCTCCTGCTGCCTGATGTCGTCTCAGCTGCTACTTCTCCGCCATCTTGACTCCTACCCCAACAAACACATTTCTAATATATGTTCCAAACATTGGGACATGCCGAAAACTGTCATTTATCTGAAATTCAACTTTAAACGGACATCTTGTATATTTATTTGCTAAATGTGCTGAATTTATAGGAGATACAACTGTGGACAAGATGAGTTTGGCTTCTCTTATGGATTTTATCTGGTTGAGAGGTATAGATGAGCAGGTGCAACCCAGAGAAATTAGTGCAACCAGGGTACTAAGGAGAATGTAAAACCCCTCCTTTAGGTGGCCAAAGAAGTTTTGTGGAAATATCAACAGGTGTCTGAGCCAAAAATTAAGTGATGAATCATAGGACAAGAGTTTGGGGAAGTATTCAATTAGAAGGAAGAGCCGGTACAAAATCCTTAAAAACCATAAGGGACCTTCATCGAGCAAGTGTAATTGATTCATATTCCCAGAGCATTTCCAGCAGGTGGAAATTTGATATATGAATCCTAAGGTCCCATGTAGACCAGATAAGTAAGTCCATATCATCCGAAGTTAAAGCAAACTTTTAAGAGGGTTTGATGGGATCATATATGGAGAATAATCACTCTGGCTGCAGTCAGTAGGTGGGTCTGGGGAATCAGGCCTAGACCAGGGAGTCCCACTCAGTCTGTTGCCATGGCAGACTGTAGTGTGAGAACAGCAGAATGAGAATGGAGTTGGAGAAAAAGAGATGTCCTTTTGAAAGATCAATGCAAGTTATTGACTGGTAAAGTATGAGGGATGAATGCAAGAAAGGGGTCAAGAATGATGTTTAAGTTTCCACCTTTGGTGACTAGATGTACACAGTCACCTTCAGGACACGGAACATCAAAAGAAATGAAGACTGAGGAGAGTTAAATTTAGGCAACGTATAAGGACATCCAAAGATGGATGTCTTGAATATTGGCATAAATGATAAATATTCATACATGTATACACGTTTATACACGTATACACACATACATATGTACACACATTCAATCATACTCTATATATGTGTATATATTGGAGCCAAAGGATTTATGACTGAATCATCAGTCTGCTGATGATACCTGAAGATTTTGGAATGGACCTGCTCACCCAGGGATAAAGAATAGAGAGACAGAAAGAGAACCCAAGGAATCAACCCATGGCATTTAAGCAGCTGGCAAAGGGGGCATCTGAGATACCATCAAAAGTTAGAGGATTATGTGCTGATGAAAAATCCCCCCAAAAAAGTATTTAAGGAGAGTTGATCGACAGTGTCAATGTAAACATGCGTATAGACGAAGGAAGCCGTAGATAAGCATAGGAACCACTGAATTCCATGTTAAAGACCAAGGTCCTTTGTTCACTAGCTTACTTCACCTTTTTTTTTTTTTTTAAGATTTTGGGAGAATGTAAAACTTTCTTTTTAAAATCAATTTAATCTTGTATTTAATTTTATATTATTGTTAATTTATCATCATTATAATTATCAATATTTTGCCTTATTTGTCCTCAGTAGGCCAATGCTTTCAACAAAAACCAACCCGACTTCCACTCATGGTCACAACTTCCTGGTTGAGACTTTATCTGACAAATCTTCATATGTTTACAGATTTGTTTTTGTTATCCAGGGGATTGCTTTCTACAGCTCTGGAAAAACAAAAATTTATCTTACAGATAAAGCATACATTCATGTTTAAGATTAGAAGAAATATTGCCTAAGGCATTGTTTCTCCCAGCCGGATTCTGCCGCTGATGAGCTCGCAGGCAACACTGCACAGAACAGCTGAGGTTGCTCCTACCGATTAAGGGTTGCTTTAGCAACAGGCTGGGCGAGGCAGTATTTCCAGTTTACAGCAGTTGCTGAGATCAACAGTGAAATGAGAACCACAGAATCATGAAGCATTAGATCTGGTGGGACCCTAGAGAAATCTTATGCCTCATTTTCAATTGAAGAAACTGTGGCTTTGAGCAGTTTATTGATTTCTCTAAAGTAACACAGCTAGTACTGGCAAATCAGAACCAGACCCTCATTCTTCTGACCTCCGCTCCACTGCTTTGCTGAATCTCATTCCTTGTCCACTGATGCCCTAATCTCAGTATCACCAGGCCTGGAATGGCAAATTTGAAAGGTTGCCTAGTCACAAAACCAGTGGGAGAAAGATCAGATCAGGGAAGATGCATGGAGAAGCTCGGCATCGTAGCAGTCAGGGAGCATTGGTACCACACAGAGAAAGACAAGAACAGTGGCTAGGAAATATGCCGCATCAAGGCCCAGCGCAAAACCAGCTTCACGAAGGCTCAAAGCCACATGCTAACTGGGCAGAGTACCAGGAAAGACAGCTGTATGGAAGCCATAGTCCAGAGACATGAGGAAGAAATGCTGAAACTTGAAATGTGTAGCCAACGGGGGGAACCGGCACCAATAAACGAGGAGCATATTGAGTAAATATCCTCATTATTTCAGTCAGTGGCTGAAAACATAAGGCTTTAGCTGGCTGTAAAGGTTCCTCTTAAGCCTCCTGGCCCTGTTCCTCTTGTCTGAATTGAATGTCATTTCATCTGAACCAGTGGAGAAAGGAGCAGGTGCATCTTATTTTATGAAGTATCTTTTATGGACATGTTTCAGAACGTGTTAATTCTAACTAAAATTCTACCAGCTTGCTCTCATTTTCTCCATTTTACAGATGAAGAAATTGAACCTGAAAAATAGCCATTTCTTACCTAAGGTCACACAGCTGTAAATTAAAGAGAAAGATCTTTGGCTCCTGGGCAGCTCGGTTGGTTTAAGGGTGCTGAGATTGAGTCCCAAGTCAGGCTCCCTGTTGACACCCTTCCCTCTCCCCCTGCTGCTCTCCCTGCTTGTTCTCTCTCTCTCTCTCTGTTGCAAAAAGTAATAGATAAATAATAAATGAATAAAATCTTCAGAAAGAAAGAGAAGTGTCTCAAATTCAAGTTGACTTAAAGCCCAACTTCAGATGTCTTC
This sequence comes from Taxidea taxus jeffersonii, assembly GCA_003697995.1. Classification (NCBI taxonomy): domain Eukaryota; kingdom Metazoa; phylum Chordata; class Mammalia; order Carnivora; family Mustelidae; genus Taxidea; species Taxidea taxus. The sequence goes on along the minus strand of ML092993.1, from coordinate 94,256 downwards.
CCATTTGTGTGGTGGGTCAATTATGAAGGAGATGACAGTGAAACTGCAAGGGGCTGTTCAGTTGGATTTTAGGAGATTTAGAGCTGGAGTTTGATCTAAATTTTGAGAAATTAGGGATGAGGATGGAGCTGGATCTTTGAATGAAGCTGGGACATATTTCAGGGCTCAGCACTAGACTATGCAGCAGAGGGAATAGGGAAGCAATGGTGTGCTGCAGTCAGCTCATATGTGCTTGTGAGAGACAGTGGTTCCATTGATGGGAATCTGTCCATTCAGTTAATGCAACCATATTAAAAATCATATTGTATCTAGAAAAATGTTATGGCTGACATCAGAGAGATTATGATCTATGCTCTCTTAAGGAATCTTCTGGTTTCAGGTCTCACCTTGAGGTCTTTAGTCCATTTTGAATTTACTTTTGTGTGTGGTGAAAGAAAGTGGTTCAGTTTTATTCTTCTGCATGATAGCTGTTCAGTTTTCTCAACAGCATTTGTTGAAAGAGACTGTTTTTGTTTTGTTTTGTTTTGTTTTGTTTTACCATTCTATGTTCATCCTTTTTTTGACAGAGATAAGCTGACCATATAATTGTAGTTTATTTATGGGTTTTCTGTTCTATCCTAGTGATCTATATCCATTTTTATGACAGCACCATGTTGTTTTTTTTTTTTAAATAATTATTTATTTATTTTAGAGAGAAGGAGATCAAGAGCGCAAGAGGAGGGTGGGGCACAGAGCAGAGAGAGAGAGAGAGAGAGTCTCCAACAAACTCCCTGCAGAGTGAGGACCCCAACACTGGGATCAAACTCACGATCCCAGGCAATGAGCTGAAACGAGGTCAGTTGCTCAACTGACTCAGCCATCCAGGCACCCTGAGTACCATAGTCAGAGTTTTACTTACTATGTCTTTGTAATACAATTTGAAACATGGAATAGTGATACCTCCAATTTAGTTTTTCTCTTTCAAGAATGCTTTGGCTCTTTGAGGCCTTTTATGGCTCTGTACAACTTTTAGGATTACATTTTTTTTAAATGTATCTCATGAGGCAAGGGGAAATAAAAGCAAAAATAAACTATTGGGATTACATCAAAATAAAAAGTTTCTGCAGAAGCAAAACTAAAAGGCAACACCTAGAAGATATTTGCAAATAATGTATCTGATAAACGGTTAGTATCCAAAATACATAAAGAACAGATACAACTTAATACCCAAAAAACAAATAACTCTGTTAAAAAATGGCAGACGACACGAACAGACATTTCTCCAAAGAAAGCATACAGATGGCTAACAGACACATGAGAAGATGCTCAACACCACTCATCATCAGGGAGCCATAAATCAAAACTACAATGAGCTATCACTTCACACCTGTCAGAATGTCTAAAATTAAAAACATAAGAAACAACAAGTGTTACCCAGCATGTGGAGAAAAAAGAACAGTCTTGCAGTGATGGTGGGAATGCAAACTGGTGCCCACTGTGGAAAACAGTATGGAGGTTCCTTAAAAAAAATTAAAATAGAACTACCCTAATAGAACTATCCAGGAATCACACTACTGGGTATTTACCCAAAACCACAAGAACCCTAATTCAAAGGAATACATCAGTATCCATCAAGTGTCCATCAGTAGATGAATGGATAAAGAAGAAGTGGTATATATATATATGTATATATATATATTTACTTAGCTATAAAAATCATGAAATCTTACCATTTGCAGCAACATGGATAGAATTAGAGAGTATAACGTTAAGTGGAATAAGTCAGACAGAGAAAGTCAAATACCATATGATTTCACTCATATGTAGAACTTATGAAACCAAAAAAATGAATAAAGGAAAAAAAAACAAAGAGAGAGACAAACCAAGAAACAGACTCTTTATTATAGAGAACAAACTGATGGTTAACAAAGGGGATGGGGGTGGAGAGATGAGGGAGTTAGAGGATGGGGATTAAGGAGCACACTTATGATGAAAAAACATAAAATGGAAATAAGTTATGTTATAAATAAGCACATAAATTAATTATACCAAAAACAAAGATAAATATCCAAAACTGACTATTTCCTAATTATTATACCACATATATTATCTTTGCTATTGGGGTTATCTATGCATAACCCCAACATTTCTGTAGTAGAAACCACATACTGCTTACTGAGTATCACTGCCCAGTTTTGTGTTCAATGCTATCATATTGGGAGCATGAAACTGGCCATGATGGGAGTAGTTGTTCAACAGAAACTGGCAAATGTGACAACTTGAGCCTTCATCTTTGGTTTTTAGGACTATACAGGCTCAAGAAATTGGTGAAGGAAAAATTAAGTAAGGCAGAGTAGACTCAAAAGTGTGGTCACACACAGTGTTGTCAAACCATGGTTGAAGTGAAGCCATCGGTTGGTTGTGGACACAAGATACAAGCATTTGGCAAACTGCATAAAAGTATTCTGTGAAAATCAGTTGGATTGATGGAATTTATGATAAAGGTATTAGATATTTCGTTATTCATTGCCAATTGCTTCCCATACATTTTTACTTCAATAAAATATAATCCAAACTTATACACATACAAACACACATGCATTTTATTTTTTCTAGAGGTCCAGCTGTTAAACCACAAAGTGAAGGGGATCAAAGTGATGGGGTCAGCCTTGCAGGCTGGCATCCATCAATATACAAAGCAGAAATGGAACACAATAGACAAAACAGAAACTGATCACCCTGATGAAAAGCACTGGGATCGGATCTTGCAAAGAAAGCTGCAACAGTCTTGATGCTCATAATAATATGGCTTTTTCATTGGCATAGCCCTCAACACCATGGATACATACTTAGGGAAAAGAGAACAGGATGTTTAAGGTTCAGGAGATCCAGGAATCTTTATGGAAATTGATGCAAAAGCACAGGGCAGAGGAGACGTGGGAGTAGGGAGAGAATTTATGAAAATCCATGCCTGTGTTACTACGTTTGGCAGGGTTCAACACCTGCAGAGATAAAATTACCTGCCTTCTGATTACTCAAATGTGGAACTTTGGCAAATGCATGCTTCCAAGTTCTCGTCCCTGCCATTGATCAATCCTAGCCAATATAAGCCAATGGGAAGTTGATTTTCTAGACTGGAAGGACCTCAGATAAATTATAATTCTGCATGTATTTTTCATTAAATGAATTTTGTTCTTTGGAAGGATTTTTGTTTGTTTATAAAATGTTTCTCCAGTTTTATTACAAATTGGGCTTCCTTCTTCATTCATCTCTGAAATGACAGTGCAGAAAACTGTGTAATTTAAAAATCATCCCATCACTGTGTACACTCCAGCAACTTTTTTTACCGTGACTGCATACTCCTTTCACAGCAGCCCTGGGAACATTTCCTCCTTAGATCCTAACTCATTCCATCTTCTATGAAGGGAGTCGCCTTCCAGGCAGGTTTAGAATTTTTTTCTTCAAGACTTAAATACTTTTTTTTAAAGATTTTATTTATTTATTTGACAGACAGAGATCACAAGTAGGCAGAGAGGCAGGCAGAGAGAGAAAGAGGAGGAAGCAGGTTCCCCACTGAGCAGAGAGCCCGATGGGGGGCTCAATCCTAGGACCCCGGGATCATGACCTGAGCAGAAGGCAGAGGCTTTAACCCACTGAGCCACCCAGGCATGCCAAGACTTAAACATTTTATTTACAGAGTCAGGACACATTTTGTTAATCCATTTTCTTTCTTTTGTTTTAAAATTTTGCTGCTTTAAAGCTATTGATTAGATTCAGGATTTTTTTTTTTTTTTAAGGAGAGACATTTTCTCACTTTACACATAAAAATTTTCCTGTAGAAGAGTTTTGGCGGGGAAACAAAAAAAATAAAGAGGGTTTTTTTTGTTGTTGTTATTGTTGTTGTTTGTTTGTTGTTTTTATTTTTATTAAAGCAGAATCAATTGCCTATAGAAGTGAAGCAGCGATAATGGAGACATTACCTCTGGTTAAAAAAAACAACAATGGTGAAACAACTCAATTTCTATTTCATTTTTTTCCTAAAGAATTAGAGTGTGCTGTCACAGGGTTATACCCTTACTTCCATGTAAGACTAGCTATACAAGAAGCACCATAGATTATGAAGACCTCACAAATTAAATATGGAGTGGTGATATAGTCACCGACATAAAGATATTAAATACAACACAAAGTATGGGTTACATGACAGCAGAGCTGTTAATCAGAAACATTGAATCAAGCTTCAGATTCCTGTAGCAGGGCAGCCATTTTCATAAATTCCACTGCTTAATAGTACCTATTGGCGGAATATTCAGTGGATTTATGGCTTGTTGACATTTTGTACTCCACAGTGTCATTAGCATCTGGCTCCTTTTACATATGACTTTATTTTGGGTTGAGGACTTATCTTTCCTATAAGACTGAAGTCTCACCAGGTCAAGGGCTCTGTTGTGTCTTTAAAGCTTTTGCACATTACACATTGCTTGGTTCATACATATTAGAAGAATAATACATAATTGTAAAATTAGCACTTGTTTATTTAATAAAGAAATATGAATGAATATATGTAGCATAAACTGTGAATGATTCCCTTTATCTTTCTTGGTTGAAATTGGGTTCTACTAGCAGAGGATTGACCTCAGCTCTAGCCTAAAGAAGGGTATGAGCAACTGCAAAGTTTCAGGTAAGAGCCACAGAGTAATTTTAGGACAACATTCAGCTGACAGTATCAAAAAGAAAGGCACTTTCAGTGACCGTCCACTGGTACTTGATGCAGTTGGTGTAGCATGAAGAGCTGTTCTCTTTGTTCTGGAAAGCAGAACAAACAGGCTGATGATTTGCATTAAGTATGAGGAAGTAATATAATATCCTTTATTCCCAGCTTAATCAAATGGTCCCACTGCTAGAGAGCAGAGAGCTCTTTCTGCATTGTAGTGCTGGCAGATTTCATAGTAGAAGGGAAATCCAACTCCTGTCTTCACTGAGGCTGGAAATCACACTAATGGTATTGTTTCCCTCCACATAAAATATTAGCCATTGCCTACCATAATCCTTTACAATTCACATGGCCTTACACAATATAATTTACACCCTGCCATTGTCAGTACTGATTTTTTTTTTTTTTTTTTTTTTTACCAGATAGTTGCCACTTCTCCCTCTGAAGACAGTAGCTAGTTGTCTCAGCGTGTGTGTGTTGTTGATGGATCCAGAGAGTGAGACCCAAAGAAGAGAGAGAGAAAAAGACAATCAAAGAATAGGAGAAGATGCATTCAAACAAATAAAAAAAAATACCTATCTTAGAGTAATTATTTTTTAATTCATGGGAGTAAAATGAAATTTATGTACTATTTCTACTTTTATTATTCTAGAATTTGATGAAGCTCTTTCAGAATGTGTCATTACATAAGGGAAAACAATCTTTCTTGTTCTTATGCAAAAGATAAGTTAGTGAGAAATGAGCTATTAAATCTTTTTAATTGTTCAGTAATGATTAATAAGCTACAAATAATTATGGTGCTGATATTAACTGATGCCATCACAGGATAAATTTATTGAGAGCTTTGCAAAACCAGCTCTAAGTGTACCTCAGAAGTAAAACACTGGCCTCTAGACAAGCTACTTTTACATAAAATAAAATATTCCCCAAATTTAATTAAAAAATCAGAATTATAGCTTTAATATATTCATTTTTTCCCTCATTAGATCTCTTTAACCATTTGTCTTAGTTTATTGACTTACATTATTTAGGATCTAAATGAATACTATATGTAACATTTGGTAACATTTGTGCCATATATTAGCCTAATGGTAAAAGGTATTATATATCATGAAGATATATATTTAGTGTCTTAAGTATTTTTATATTTTTATAATCCATCATAAATTCTGTACATTTGAGAATACCTTAAAACATTTAAAATATGAAACTCACAAATAGTTCATTGATGCATTTCTCCACTATTCAACAAATATTTATTTCATGCTTGTTAGGTGCCACTTGTGTGAAACATTAAAAAGAATTCCGTAGTGAAAGAAAGAGTATCCTAGTGAAGGAGACAGATAGACAGTTAAAACAGAGAGGTAACATATAGGAATATGTATTGGAAGTAGTGAGAAAAAAATAGGAGAAGGCATTTTTAGATGAAGTGGCCTGGGAAGGTCCCCTAAGGACTTAATGCTTGAACTGAATGCTGGACCCTAAGAAAAGGCTGGCCAAGAAGAGCCAGGGAAAGGAAGAGGGAAGAGGCTATACAAAACCTCCTACCACTCAAACCTCATAGCCCAACAGGGAGCACAGGGTCTAAGGAGCCATTGGCTACCCAATGGGGAAATCAATAGCCATCGTGTTCCAGTGGGGAGTGTTCTTTAAAAGACAGCTTTGGGGGAAAGTGAAAGAGATGGATTTTGACATTTTTTTATTCATAGTATTCTTGAAGCATTTACGTGTGGATTTTTGTTGCGGAAGTAAATTGGAACTCAGGAGACCTGAAGCTTGGCATCATCAGCATATTGATGGGTGAATAACCACAGGGAGACTTGAGATCCTGGAAACAGAGGAGGATTCTGATGTCCACACTGGAAGAGCTCAGAGACTACACCCAGAGGAGGTTGGCCAGGGCCCCGGAAGGCTGTGCCGGTGCCAGGCACATGCATCTTGCTAGTAAAGTTGGTTGAGGACTGAGGAAGAGTGATCTTCCGCAACCTCTACTTTATCAGACGTGGTTTTATCATAGAAAATATAAAACATGCCTGGACTGAGGGGATGATCCTGCACAATATGTTTTAATGCATAGAATTGGTCACCAAAGAAACATGGATATAGGAACTTGTATTCATGGTTAGGTATCACCATTTGATTACAGAATACTTCATTTTTTAAAAATGTTTTTAGAAATAGGAAGGAAGAAGGATGCTAAAGTTGGGAGTCCAGAGACAGTAGCATTTCCATTGGACATTAATATTTTTGTTCAATAGAACAGAGAGGGCACCAGCTTTTTGAGAGTGTAGTGGTACTGTCACCAGATTGAGCAGCTACAACGAGAGGATGCCTAGTGAAATTTTAAATCCAGAAGGCAATGAGAAATGTTTTATATATGATGCCCCATGCGATATTTTGAAGAATATATGTCACTGTAGCAAATGAAGTAAATGTCTATAGCACACATTACGGGGGGCAGAGATCAAGGTTCCTCAAAAGATAGAAGTGACAGGTGTGAGAGACATATCAGGCAGGTGGCAATGAATGTGTAAGCGGTATGAGATCGCTAATTCTGTGATTTTCTGTATGAATATTCTACTGCATGCATTAGGAAGATTCAGACAAGACTTGCAAGCCTGGGTTTCTAGAGTTGTGGCCTGGGTGGGTCAAGTACAACAGAAGGAGAGGAATACAACAGAACTGGAGGTATTTTTAAAAGAGTGATTAAGCTAGATACGGATGTGATTTCAGGGATATCGCAGTTTCTGGTGATGAGAATGTTCATGATGTCATCTTGGGAATGGGGAGCTGAGGGCAAGGAGAAATAAAATGTGAGGTATCACAGAGATGAGAATAGCAAATGGTTGGAAATTTTACAAAGTTAGTGGGAATAAAGAGAAGTCTAAAAACACAGACTACAGCCTTGAGTGAGTGAGACCAAATTGAGTTATCAGGAAGTAAGTAAATGTCAGAATATCTATAGGAATGACTCTTTTCTTTTGCATGAACTAGCTCTCCATTTTTTTTTTTTTTTTTTTGGTCCAGTTTGGGACAAGGGACTTAGGGATCGCGCTACTGAGGAGAACAAGCTTCTTTCTTTCAATTTCCTGACAGGCACATGTTCTTAGAGACACATATCAGCATTTCTCTGTGAACTTAGAATGGCATTTCTAAATTGATGGCCAAAATCAACATTATTCAATATGCTTTACTAAAGAATTTTCTCCTGTAAAAGTTAAGAATCTATTACAGTGCTTCTCATTATGACATATTTCATTTCTTTATTTTGTATCCCATTTCATATTTTTAATACATATAAAAGAAAATTGAAGTGTAATTCCAGAATGTACAAATATGTTCTTGACTAAAGCAGGAGTCTAGGAACTTATGACCAGACCACCAACATCAGTTGTGTGAGAACTGTATCTCTTTATTTTTGTTTTTCCATGACACTTTTTGGTTCTTATTTTGAAGCCCACTTTACCTTTTGGCAGAACACTTCTCCAATAATTCAGAAAAACTCATTTAGGTCATTGTCTTTTAACCTTTGCCAGGTAAGCTCTGCCCATTTTGGACCCTTCCCTGCTTATTCCAACTTCTGTGATTTGCATTTTATGTTTCTGGGAGACTAAGAAGTAGTGTCTATCTGCATGTGAAGATAATGAGAAGAACTCTCCCCCCTGCCCCACCCCAGAGCTTAGGTAGGAAACCTTCAATACACAACTGTCTTAAATAAATAGGTTCTCACACCTTAGATTTGAGACTGGACCAAGAAGGGTACCTGGAGGCAAGGTCTCTTCTTACAAACTCCCTTTTAGTTCCCCTGCAATTTTCCATTTTCATTGTCTTCCAGTTTGGAGGATCTTTCCCTAGACACATGGGAATAGTTTCAGTGAGACAAAATGTGTCTGTTTGAACAACATTCTTCCAAAGTTCCCTGTCTTGCTTGGCTTTTAAAGGCTAATCAGCCATTTCCTGGACTATAAATATTAAACCAAGGGAAGACCAGCAATATGCACAAATATTATAGCTATTTAATTTAACATATGCATTTATGGATATAGATGCACAATAAACACACAGACACACTCATATTCATGTGTTTGTGTGTGTATGTATGTATAATGTCAGGTAGAATTGAGGGCAATAGTGAAAAATAAACCAGGACTTTTTTTAAAAAGATCTCAAGTGTGGGGTCAGGGGGAATTGCCAAAATAGGAAAGTTCTCTCTAATAAGATGAAGCTTCTAGGGGCGCCTGGGTGGCTCAGTGGGTTAAAGCCTCTGCCTTCGGCTTGGGTCATGATCCCAGGGTTCTGGGATTGAGCCCCGCATCGGGTTCTCTGCTCAGCAGGGAGCCTGCTTCCCCCTCTCTCTGCCTGCCTCTCTAACTACCTGTGATCTCTGTTGAATAAATAAATAAAATCTTAAAAAAAAAAAAAAAAGATGAAGCTTCCATAGTGACCTAAGGTAGTGACTAGTGAAGTCCATGTATTTTCCAGGAAAAGTAGTCGAGCAGAGTATTTTGCACATAAAGCTCTGAGACTTGAGTGACTGGGCATAGTGTGTGTGTGTATGTGAGAGAGAGAGAGACAGAGAGACAGAGAGAAATAGAGGGAAGGAGTGAGGGAGGGAGAAAGACAAGTTGTTGGATGCAGAGGTGGGAAACAGGATCAGATCTTTCTGTTCTGTAGCTTACCATGAAGACTTCACAGTTCAGTGGGAATGAGATTCCAAACCGACCATTAGAGGGGAGTGACATGATCCAAGTTACGTTTTCAAAGGGTCACTCAGCTTGGTGGAGAATTGGTGCTTAACGGAGGGACAAGGCTGGCCACATGGAACCAGTCAGCAGTTACTGAAATGATCAAGTGGAGACATGATTGTAGTTTTCCAGATAGTAGCTGGGAAGATTTCAGAGGTAGTCAAGATGTTGGATATATTTTGAGAGTGGACCAAAGAGCATTTGTTGATGGATTAGGTATAGTGTGTAAGAGAACTTGTAACAAATAGTTGACAGTGGTTATAACACTTTTTCAGATGGTGATTCTTTTTTTTTTTTTTTTAAGATTTTATTTATTTATTTGACAGAGATCACAAGTAGTCAGAGAGGCAGGCAGAGAGAGGAAGAAGCAAGCTCCCCACTGAGCAGAGAGCTCGATGCGGGGCTCTATCCCAGGATCCTGGGATCCTGACCTGAGCCAAAGGCTTTAACCCACTGAGCCACCCAGACGCCCCCAGATGGTGATTCTTAACAAGTATAGTTTTGATATGTACCTTAGGCTCCTAGAATATATTTATCACCCGGGACGCCTGGGTGGCTCAGTTGGTTAAGCGGCTGCCTTCGGCTCAGGTCATGATCCCAGCGTCCTGGGATCTAGTCCTACATCGGGATCCTTGCTCGGCAGGGAGTCTGCTTCTCCCTCTGCCTCTGCCTGCCACTCTGTCTGCCTGTGATCGCTTCTGCGCTCTCTCTCTCTCTATCTGACAAATAAATAAATAAAATCTTTTAAAAAAAAAGAATATATTTATCACCCATATAATATTAATATATATATAAAGACTCATTGATTTACCCATGACCAAAAGAGACATTAGTGTCTCAGCAAAAGTGTGTTAGCAGATGTAATAAGGATTAGGATTAGTGTTTGCAAGAGACTTTGTAACAATAGGTGCTAATAATACCATCAGTGCTCCTCTATTTATCTTCTTCCAACACAACAGCCGTGATCCTTGGAGTCATTTTCATTTCAAAGAGATCATTCTTAATGACAGGCTACAACCACCTGTCAATATAATGTTCACAGTGATTTCATCTTCTGAACTGCCAAGACTAAAATTTTCACACTCAGCATTAAAAAAAGTATCATTTACAGGTGCCTGGGTGGCTCAGTGGGTTAAGCCGCTGCCTTCGGCTCAGGTCATGATCTTAGGGTCCTGGGATCGAGTCCCGCATCGGGCTCTCTGCTCAGTGGGGAACCTGTTTCTTCCTCTCTCTCTGCCTGCCTCTCTGCCTACTTGTGATCTCTGTCTGTCAAATAAATAAATAAAATCTTTTAAAAAAAAGTATCATTTACTAAACAACACTTCGTTTTGTCTAAATTGAATCTTCAATATTCAAGACTATGCTAATTTAACGTAATGAGATTTAATATTTTTATTAAATATTTGTGTGTTGGTCGGGGCATATTCTTAGACACAAAAGTTCCGCATGAAATATATATGCCCTTAACATAATTATACAAATGTTCATATATTCAGATTGGCATGAAAATTTGGAAACCATTTCTATAGCTTTATCTTTTACCCAAGTCTATCTAACTTCAAATATGCTATTTTTGTGACTTCTGTTTCTCTGACAGCTTACATAAATAGTTTTCACATTTTATTTCAGTTAATTATCAAAGCTACTTTAAAAGATGTAAATCATTAGAATTATGGTACATTGAGGACATTTAAACACTAATGATCAATTGACTTAGTTATTTAGGTACTATGAGTTTTATCTAAGATGTGAATCCCAAAGTTATGATTCCAATTTCTCTAAAAAAATATTCTGTGTTGTTTTCTTTTTGAGTGGAGAGAGGCCGGGGCATGAGGGACAAGCCATATTCATTAGAACTGTCTCATAGAAATAAATATCATGGCTGATGCACTGTAGAGAGTAAATGTATGTTTAATTGTGATCAAGATATGTGACAGCTTTCTCAAGGAAAAAAAAAATATTGGGCTCTATGAACAACTTGTGAAATGATGGAGCTAAAGCTGGGGCGTTAACAACAAATTACAATTAAATGATGGGGACAGGATCCATCCCTGCTTTCTCCGATTTCAAAGTCTGCAGCATTCCTATTTTATCAGGTTCTCTTCTAATAAAGTTAAATTAAGTCTGCACACATGACATTGAAGTAGTTTTTAAAGCCTCCAAATGAGGTGCGCCTGGGTGGCTCAGTGGGTTAAAGCCTCTGCCTTCGGCTCAGGTCATGATCCCAGGTCCTGGGATCGAGCCCTGCATGGGGCTCTCTGCTCAGCAGGAAGCCTGCTTCCTCCTCTCTCTCTGCCTTGCCTCTCTGCCTACTTGTGATCTTCGTCTGTCAAATAAATAAATAAAATCTTTTAAAAAAAAATAAAGACTCCAAATGAAACACATATATACAAATTTCTGCCTAGGTATAGAATACAGAAGAACAGAGGGTCCTGGGGAAATCTATGATTGCTATGTAGAGTCAGAATTTCTGCTCTTAAGTGCTTCTGTTGAAATATTGAAAGTCTGAAAAGGTAAGGAACAATCTGCTCACTTCTTATGCACTGCTGCTTATTAGAGTGTTGGTACCACCCTGTGCTCCAACATTTAAGAGGATTATGAAGGCTTTGGTAAATCCACATAGCACAGCAGCAAAAATCATTAAAAGACAGGAAAACAGAATCTATGAGGTCAAGTTAAGGAAAGTGACGCTGATCAAGATGCCAAATTTTAAAATGACTCTCACGTAAAAAGAAAAATGGGGTCCTCATCTTCAACTAAACTTGGGGGAAGAGGTTTAAAATTGCAAAATAGATGCTTCCTGTAGGTAAAATGTTTGAAATGCTGAGAAAAGTATGAAATGTATTTGTTTGTGTTATCATTCTGTGGTGTAAATAATGACAACAGGCAAGGAACCAAATAGGGGTAGAGTCAGCATTCTGCTGATGTTATTTCTTAATTGGACACCGATAGGGTGGGGACAAGTCCAGAATGGGCTTCAGCTCTCACTTTCTCATATATAGTGAAGTCTTGCATGTCATTGTCCAAGGAGGCTACATTTAAAAAAATATATATGTATATATATTTATTTATTTATATTTAATGGAGAATGAGAAAGAGAGAGAGAGAAGAAGGAGAGCGGGAGCAGGGGGAGAAGCAGGCCCCCTGCTATGCAGGGAGCCTGAGCCAGGGCTGGATCCCAAGACCCTGGGATCATGACCTGAACCAAATGCAGATGCTTAACTGACTGAGCCATCCAGGTGGCCCGAGGAGGAGGCATTTTCAAGGATGAGTGTCTTAAAACCACTTGAGAGCATTTGACATATAGACTATTTTTTGAACAGTTTTCAGTTCATGGTTAAACTTGAGCAGAAAGTACAGGGATTTCCCAGGTACTTCTGCCTCACATATGTACACCTCCTACAGAGCTCATGCATTGGGATGGGACCTTCCCTCTGCTGGATGAACCTACATGCCCACTCACCACTGTCAACTAAAGTCTGTAGTTTCCATTACGGTTCACTCTTGCTGTTGGATGTTCTATGGGATTTGGTTCTTTTTATACAATGTAAAACTCCTGTGAGTAACAACGAGTGAGAGGAAAGTACATCTTGCCGAGACCAGAGCTCAAGAGCCAGGCTGCCTTAGGTCACCCGGAGCCTGAGGAAGATTTCCAACCCAGGCGCCAAGTTTCAAGACACTTGTAGGACAAAGAGAACTGCATTTGCAGTTGGGCAGATCCTCTCCCTAGTTCTGTCATTTAGGAACTTAACCCAAATTGTCATGATTCATTTTCCCTATCTCCAAAATAGAAATCATACTGGACCTCACAGGCCTTTGGGAAAGATTTAACAGAGGTCAGGTGTATGTGATATACCGTAACAGCTGGCACACATAGTCATTCAGTGAATGATAGATTTCCCTAATCGTTCTAAATCTTATTTTGCTCAAGGCTAATGTGATTAATCCTACCTCTGTCTTCTTCCTAGTACAATAAAGAAGGTACATTGAAATGAGTGACACTTTGTTATTATCATTCACAGAGATAATGAAGTATCGAGAACAGGTTATAGTTGGGGTGATATAGATCTGCTAATTAAACTGGAGTAATTATCTAAAAATAATCAGAAAGCTGAAGTTTGCATTATTCTTATTTATAGAAAATTATCAATTTCAAATAAGCATCTCAATTAACCATTTTCCCCTGTTTAGGTTATTTCTATATGACTATCATCTGCATGGGGAAACAGAGAAGACAAAAAGCAGGCACTCTTTCCGGTAATTTATTTTTGTCTCATGGCATAAGGAATGCTTCTAATAAATTAAAGGCATATGTTTATCCATTAGCTCATGGCACATAAGTATTTTTCTGAAAATTTAATGTTGGAATCCAAATTTCTGCCTAAGTTTTGACTACTATTCCATTACTTGGCTGAATAATTTTGAATACTATCTTATTCTTTTGACTTATCTTCATTTTTCACCTATTGAAAGAACATATTTTCTATTTCTCATCTATTTTGTGTGAATATAACAAGATCAAAGATTTAGTGATTATGAATAACATTCAAATTCCCGATCATAATGTAGTACATATCTCCTCATTATCCTTTGTATAGATTTATAGGATTATACAATAAATTATGTTATTTTACTTGGCCTTCAGTTAATTCTATTAGAATCCGAGTTTATAATTTACAATGAAGTGAATTAATGTTGGAGTGTTTTGGTGTCATTTTAGCTTACCATAAGTAATTACCTCTATGTTATCTACTATTGACTTCTCATAAAAGATTAATGTAGAATTAGTGACAAAATGGGATTCTCATCAATAATAAAATCTCATAAAAATTAACGCTTCCCGAATTGTAACTTGAAAATTCGAAAGGCATTTGTGATTTAAATCTGTTAACTCTCATTATAAAACTTATATTTCTGCTTTAAACACGTACATGAGGGCACACACACATTTGGTGTAAGAAGCAAGAAGTGTGAGGGAATGTTTTAATCAAGTGTAATAAACTATGATAATGCATTCAGAATTTTTGTTGCTGTTAACATGAATAATGAGAATATTGAGCTACCATGAATCTAAGTACCTTTCTAAGGGTAATGTCCCCTTGTGTTCCAGTGGGTGTTCTAAAGGATATCCAGTATGTAACTGCATATTATATCATTTTATTTGGTAAGTAAAGTAAAAGTAAAATGCAATATTTTCAGATTTCTTGGTTTGGAAGTGATCTAATTAAGAGGTCCAGATTAATGCATTTTTCCATGGAAGTTATAAATTATACATAACACAAAATAACACTAAAGCATTAACAGGTCTATCACTGGTTAAATTAAAAAAAAAAAAAATGAAGGCTTCCTATCTCACAGATCTGACTTTGCTACTATATTACATGTTGGCACAAATCTATTGTTAAAAGTGTTTCAATACTATCCATCTTAATTTTCATTTTTGGTCAACTAGGCAAGGAAATATTTAATGCATCAATTTGTTCAGAGAGTTTACATATTGTTACATCAACCAAAGCCTTGTCTTTGTTCTCCATATTGTACTAGAGTTTTGTTTTGTTTTTGTTTTTTTGTAATGAAGTTTTGTACCAAGATGTGCCTGTCCTCAAAAGAATAAGAAATAAATGTCTCAGGGTGAAGGATGTCCTTTATTTTGCATTTTGCCCTTGATTTGTACAATGTAAAGGGGAGGTCTTAACTAAACTTCATAAAGGGGAGCTCTACAAAACTCTTCTCTATAAAACTTCTTAGAAAATTATTTGCCATTTCAGGCTAGGTTTGCCTGGCTCAAAGATAAAAGGAAAGAATTCTTTCCATATTTTCTATACCACACCATTATAATCTATTTGCTAAGAATGCTCTAGGGCATATAATACTGCCTTATGTTGTGGTGCTTTTAGACGGAGGACCATATGGGGTGCTATCCCAGGAAACAGCAGGGTTCAGTTACAGGGTTGGATGCTTTTTTATTTCCTTACCCTAACAAGCCCTGCATTTATACATTGTTGCCATCAGTGCTATTTATTTAGTATGATCAGTGTACTTTTGATGAATTTGTTAAGAATGCTATATACAGCGTTATTTCCATGTATCTCAATATTCACAGCTTTGTGACTTAAAATGCAGCATTCTGCACTATATGACAATGTCACCCACAAATAAATTTGAGCATCAACCACATCTATTTTGGAAAAGATAGAAATTATTTTACTGCACAGATTGTCTCCGACCTAAATAGGTGACTGTGAGGGCACTTTACCCTACCTCATTGGAGAGGTTGAGTGTATAATATGTTGGGTCTGCTTTCAAAATGATCATCATATCTTGACTCAGAACTTATGATATGAGGTTACTCTAAAAAAATCCACAGTGTATTCCTGAGAGCATTTAAATTTGAGTTAATAATTCAAATTTATAATATCTATTCGGAGGCTATTGTCCAATCTTTAAGTTAATGCAAAGACTAGGAGGCAACTTGTGGAAAAGGACTTAGGACTTCTGCTTCCTTAGAATCAGAATCTGGGAAAACAGTAGAGAATCTTTTGACGATGTACTTGATTTGGATTTCGGTAGCCCTTAATGGATCCCGGAGCTTCCTCTATAATGGAGGACGACTCTGCAGGGGAAAGGAATTCACCTGCATCTTATACCAACAGGGGAAGAAATACCCAACGGTAGCACCCTCTAACCTAACTGCATGATGAAAAGCAAACCAAAGCAAAGCAGAGGAAAGTAAAGGAAAGAAAAGAGCTAAAAAAATACTTAGGAAGGTCACAGCCCAGGGACTTAGCTCCACTAAAAGACTAGGATTTAATCCTAAGATTATAGAAAAACTTCTCTCCCAACCTTACTGCCTAACCACCAAGACTCCCATATAAAACATTAGATTACAGCTGAAGGGCTGTGATACAGAGACACTATCTAAAGAAGGTTTTTAGGAAAGTCCAGAAAAATAAAAGAAAAGGAAAAGAAGTTATAGGGAAATTTGAAAACTCTAGAACCAATAACTAAAACAAATATTAAACACAGTCAAACTCTTAGCCAGATCAACATAAAACCTCATACTGAGGGTCTTAACTACCTCAGCACCTATTTACTGACAGAGGATGACCGTTTTCAACAAAAATTAGAAAGACAAAGGAAAACAGCATGAAGAGACAAAGAGAACATCATAACCAGTCTCAAATATGACACAGATGTTGATATTATCAGACTATGAATTTAAAATAACCAATGACATAACGTCAGCCTCACTGATGATTTCATTGGCTGTGTCCAGTCTGCTGATGAGCCCACAAAAGCATTCTTCATGTCAAAATTCTTTATTTTTTTCACTTATGCATTTTCTTTTGATTATTTCTTAGCACTTCCATCTCTCTCCTTACATTAATCATCTACTCTAAGATGTCATTTGCTTTTTCCATTACAGCTTTCGTGAACACAGATGCAAAAATCCTCTACAAAGTGTTAGAAAATCAAATTCAGCAATATACAAAAATATCAAACATTAATTCCAAGTAAGACATATGCCACATATACAAAGCTGGCTTACTATTTGAGAAGCAATCAGTTTAATTTACTACATCCACAATATAAAAAAGAAAACTCATATGAGTATATCATAGAAGTTGAAAAAAATATTTGACAAATTTGAATATTCGTTCATGATAAATACTCTTCGCAAACTAGAAATAGAGCAACAGAACTTCCTCAATTTGATAAAACACACGTACACAAAGTTACAGCTAACATCTTACTAAGTGGTGAAAAACTGAATGTTTTCTCCCTATAATGGGGAACAAAGCAAGGTCACAGTCTTGCCACTTTGCTCTAGCATCCGACCGGAAGTCATGCTGTTCAATAAAACAATACAAGGCAATAAAGCTATACAGATCAGCAGATGTCATGATTATCTATGCAGAAAACTCTAAAAGAAATAATAATAATAATTTTTTTTAAATGATGGCTGGAATTGGTTAGCAAACATACCGGGGTTGCAGGAAACAAGATTAACACAAAATGTCCATTTGTTTTTTTCATATATCACCAGTGAATGATTGAATTCAAAATAAGTAAGGATGACAATAGAAATAACAACAACAACAAAAAGCCTTGAGGTATAAATCTATCAGATATGATCATAATATCAGTCTTATCTACCCAAGGTCATTAAGATATTCTGCAATGCTTTCTTACAGAAGATGGGTAGTTTTATTTTCTATGTCTGCAACTGATTTAAAAATAACATATATTTTATAATATTCAGGTATTCTCACATTTTTAGTTTGTTAGAGTTTTTAATTATGTGTGTGTCAAATTTTCTTAAATGCTTTTCCCACATCTATAGAAATAATTGTGTGAATTTTCTCCTTGCATTAATTCATTTTTTAATGTTCAGTCAACCTTCCATTCCTGCTCTAGATCCTCTTAGTCATTATGTAGAAGTCTTTATAAATTACTGGTATGAATCAGGAACCCAGTTAATGTTTTTCCCATATTAGTCCAATTCAAGCATGATTCATTGAAAATATCTTCCATTTCCCCTCAAATTGCCTTATTATCTCTGTTAAAAAGGAACTGATAAACACATGCTCTTCTATTTCAAGGTTTGCTACTCTATAACTTTGTTACAGGAATCTTTGTTTATTCATATGTCAAATTAATACTAGGTTGATTATTGTGAATATACACTAAGACTTGAAATCAGGAGGTGCGAGTTATTTTTTTTTTCTTTTTCAAGATTATGTTGGCTATTCTAGTTATTTTGCATTTTCACATAAAATTTATAATCATCAAATCAGCAAAAAAATACCATAAGCTATTATAACTCCACTTAGGTGAGAGAAAAATTAAATTTGTAAATTAGATAAATGTGGATGGAATTGGAATTTCAAACATTTTTGAATTTTCTAATCCATGAACTTAGTGAGCTTCTCCATTAGTTAAGTCTTCTCTGATTATTTTCAGCAAGATTTTAATGCACATCTGTTGTGATAATTATATATGGGTATACCTCTAAATTTCATAGTTTTGATGTTTTAAATGGAATATTTTTAAGTTCTAATTTTCTAATTGTTTGCTACTTGTAAATAGAAATTCATTTGATTATGTATCAATTTTGCTTTCACTAATCTTGTTACATTCACTTATATTTCTAGAATTTCTACGGATTCCATAGGATTTTACATAAATAATCACATTACCTACAGATAAAGATTGTTCTTCTTTTCTTGCAGTATTTATGCCTTTTGATTCTTTTCCATATTGCATTGACTGGGATCATTAGCCTAAGGGCAGGTAGGGGCAGTAAGCAGAGACATTTTTGTTCTGTGCATAGAGATGTGGGTAAAGGTTTCTTACGATACCAACATTTATTGGGTGTGGATAACAGAAGATTTCTCAGCATGGCAGCATTTATTTTACCCTGAAAATATAAGAAATTGGCTACAAGGATAAGGGAAGACAGAGGATGAGACAAATAGGCACAGAGACATTGGACAACTTTAGAGGAAAGTCAGACCAGAGATTATGAATCAGGTGGTTTGCTTAGTGAAATTCTGGACCTAAGCACAGCCATATATTCACCCACAGATCTGTATCTATATGTGTGAAGCCTTGACCAAGCTTTCTGCCTTCTGCAAATGACACGTCCTTTATCTAAGCACAGCACCTTCTTCAGTGTTATTGATATAAAACAGTATCTATCTATCTATCTAATCTTTATATCTATTTATAGATTTATTTATAGATATATAGATCTTTATTTGTTTGTTTGTTTTTACTGTTCCAGTCAAGGGAAGGGAAACTTTATTAAGGTTCCAAGGCCCTGGGGCTCTGGCAGGAGGCTGCCCTGCAGGCAAAGAAAGAGCAGGTAGAGAGACTTATTTGACCTCCGTCTTGGGGCACAGGGTGTTGGTGGGGCCAAACTCCAGTGACAGTTGACAGAGCAGGGGGCAGGTGAGCCTAACAGTTGTGACAGATCATCTGGTCACAGTTGTATTTCAGGGCCAGCTGGTGGAGGGAAGGCACAGCAATGATCTTACCCTGCAGGAGAAGCACCATGTACAGGGTGAACACTCTCTGGGATATTCTAGTAGGAGAGGACACCACCATCCTTCAGCTGTTTGCCCACAAAAATCAGATGCTGCCGGTCAGCCTGGATGCCCTCCTTGTCTTGGGTTTTGCCTTTGACATTCTCTGTGGTGTCACTGGGCTCGACCTCCAGGGTGATGGTCTTGGAGCTCCAGGTCTTCACAAAAATCTGTGTCCTTGTGTCTACTTCAAAGCCACCACTGATAAAGTGCTCTGCCACCCTGTTGAAAGAAAGTCCCTAGATAATTGTAATAATGTATTTTAATCACCAGAAATGTCAGAATTCCCAAAAGAACTAAGTTGAACCTATCTAAACTGAGGCTGATACTGAAATTGCTTATTCCAATTACTAAAAAGAGAAATGTACACAATGCTAGAGTTTATGAAGTAAGTAAAGATGAGAAAGACCTAGAAAATTCTAATTACTCAGGTTTGAAGAAATATGAAGAAAATCATACTTAGTAAATAATATGTATATGAAATAGACTGAATATTAAGTAACAAAGTGCTGCAAAGGAATCTGAAAATCTCTCTCTCTCTCTCTCTCTATCCCTCTCTGTCTCTCTGTCCCTCCATCTCTGTCTCTCTCTCTCACTTGGATGATATGGGCATGTTCATTTGTGTGTTGGTCTGTATACATAATCAGGGAAGTGTGATATACTGTGGTATACAGTGTGCTATTTTCTTCCTTCTAGTAGTTAACTTAGGAAAAGAAAAGCATGTTTTGGGGTATTTTTAAATAACTTTACATATAAAATGAATGCTATTTTAGCTAAAACTGATAAAGATTTCTATGGTCAGTGCCAAATACAGTTGTTAAATAATAACTGACAATGATTTCCTGTTGAAGAAAGTAGTTAAAATCCAAGTTCTGAACCATATAATTTGTGAGAGTATGTAGATATGCACTAGTTGATTAAAACCGTAATCACTTTTTTTTTTCTTTTATGGGTTTCACTTTGAAATGATTATAAAGCCTTAAAATGTTGGGAAATGCTATCTACATTGTTATTGATTCAAAGTAACTTTCCTAGATTATAGTCTCCAAGAAATGAGACTTAAGTAAGAGAAATAAATAAAACACACTTTTCTTAGGGATTTTAGGTTTTTTTTTGTCTGTTTGCTTTTAAAGAAATAGTTCATCCAAAGGTAAATGAGAAAAAAAGAATTAGTTCCACTAGGACTTTTGACTTAATTTCCCTTAATAGGTTTCCTGGAAACATTTGTCATCTATGTCCCAAAATTTACATGCAGATGAAAATGAAAATAATCTGTAATACCTTCAAATGTACTTATTAAGCAGAACAATTTCTGAGAGAAAATTAATTTCATTGTAGCTGTAACAGTGATCATTTGACACTGAGTGAAGTCCAATAAAGGTTCCTATTCTAATGCAATAGTAACAGAAAACATTTGGGAAATTTTCTTTGCATGTACCTACTTAGTGCTTAGCATACTGTTAGAATTGCTGTGTACTTCAAAGGACACTTTGGTCTCTGGGTAGAGGACATCCTTAGATGTGCCCTCCCTTCTCCCTTCCTAAAAGTTCCCTTCCAATATCTTATCGATACCATGAACTCCGTACAGACGCAGATCATCACTCTTGCTATTGACATACAAGGTGAATCTTTGGGATTTACTCTGTTTTACTTGCTTTCTGCATTCAGCAGACCCTGCATCCTAATGTTCTCCTGAAGCCAACAAACTTAGTGCACATTGCCAAAACTTCAGAAGTAACAGAATTAAAACCAATGCATCACCGAAACAATAATTAGTAAAAGTTTATTGTACACACACACACACACACACACACGACATTTTGCAAACCAGGAGCACTCATACCAAAACATGGAATGAGAATCAGGGGTATATTGTTATAAAGCAGCTTCTAGGGTGAGAATAAGTGCTGTGTGTTCTTCACAGTGAAAGGTTATAGAATTGGAATCTTTTGGAAGATTTTATTTATTTATTTGAGAGAGAGACAAAGAGCACAAGCAGGAGGAGGAGCAGAGGGAGAAGCTGACTCCCCACTGAACAGGGAGCCCGAAGTGGGGCTATCCCGGGACCCTGAGATCATGACCCGAGCCTAAGTCAGTCAGATGCTTAACTGACTGAGCCACTCCAGGTGCCCCTAGAATTAGAATTTTCTTAAGTGATAGAGAATCCAATCAGTGATTACCTCATATCAACCTTGGGAAACAATTCAACTTTTGCTTCTGACTTGCAGAAACATAAACAAGAAATGACCCAGGTCAACTTAGCCTTGCAAAATTACTTAAATGAAGTTTTGCTTGGACAACTAAAGTGATTTGTCTGCTCAGGCAATTTTTAAAGCTGATCTCATTTGTTTTTTATGTTAACACCACTTTCATAAGCAGTCAAAATGCAAATAATTGCACAAATTACTGTACTAATTGCAAACTGATAAATGCTATGAAAAAACAGTAGGAGTGAAGAAATATGTGTACATATATATTTATATGATAATGCACAGTATACTTTAATACTTAACCTGCATATGTTTCCAGCTTTATATATATATGTGTGTGTGTGTGTGTGTGTGTGTATATACACATATATATACATATATATATACACATATACATATACATACATATACATATATATACACATATATATATACACATACATAAACATAGAGCAACAATGTTTTTAGGTGTGTGTATACATTGTTGTCCTTATTCCTCTTTCTCTGGCAATTCTTATGAAAAGATTATACTGTTGAGGATCGGTCAGATGTGAGATCATATGGAAAACACTGAGTCACTCGTTGACCCATCAATAGATATCCCACTCATAAATTTAACACATGATGTATAATTCGATGATTTGACACAGGAGAAGTACAAAGTTTAGAATGATTGATATCAATATTGACAAAGTCACCTACAATAATAAATTACTTGTGACTCTTCTATTTTCTAAATAGTGACTTTTAAAGAAAATTCCATGTGTTATTCTATTTTGAACATGAGACAATAGATAATAGAATCATTAGGGATGATATTTCCAATACCCTATCATGAAAGATAAATGATAAATTGTATTCTTTCATCTATAATAAAGAGAAAAGCCCTTCCTCTTCCTCTTCACAAGCTAGATATTCAAATAATCAACTTAATCCTTAGTTCATAACAGATGTAGGAATGGTTTCAAGTCTACCGAGAAATCTCCGGATTAAAACACATTAGAAACACATGACTGACATGTATGTGAATCTCTCACTTAAAGCCACCAACTTTTATAAAAATTCAGATTTAATTAAAATAATAATAGTAATAATAAACATGGATACCAGGATTTCTTTTATAATGAATTAAACTTGGCAACATGGGAAATTTCTATACAGTATGTTTCTATTTTCAACAATAAATCATTACACAGGAATTAAATTTATGTATAATATTAAGGAATATATGTATGTATTTATATGTGGGTTAGAGAAAAGTTATCATAGTATACAAGCAGAACTTTTAAAGTTCTTTGTTTAAGTATAGTTTGAGGGGCACCTCTGTGGCTTAGTCAGTTAAACATCTGCTTTGGGCTCAGGTCATGATCCCAGGGTCCTGGGATCAACCCCTAGGTCCAGTTCCCTGTTCTATCTGGGACCTGCTTCTCCCTCTCCTTCTGCCTGCCCCTCCCCCTGTTTGTGTGTAGTCTCTCTGTCAAATGAATAAATAAAGTCTTTTAAATAAACAAATAATTAATGATGTTTGAAAAGTGTCTGAGAACATTTAATATTTGCTTTTCACTGCAGCACAGTAAAGCTATTATAATGATCCTGGTCAGAGGGAATGGGCAAAATGAAGTATTACCAGATAGAGAAATCGTTAAATCCCATATCACAGGATTTGAAGCTCTGATGCAGACTGTAGGAGATAAGTGGAGACTTGCTTCTGGAATTCTGACTGTGAGCATCAGACCACAGGTGACAAAAGGTTGAGCTGGACAAGCCCCAATCTTCAGAAGCCTGAATGCTTTCTTTCTTGCATGATCTCAGAAGCCAGTTTAAGCTAAAACTGTGATGGATTAAAAACGACCCAAGGGTGTATCCCTTCGGAGGCATTGAGAAGCATCCAACAGAACATTCAGTGAATCCAGAGCAGGAAAGGACAGGGAGATTGAGCAGGAGACGTCAAGCTCTCTGCAGGAGAAGCCTTTGTGCAGTCATCTTTCCTAACTCCAGAACCGGCATAGAGGATGGCCACAGCAATGGCTCCTGTGGGAAAAAAAAAAGGCAAAAATCCAGGAGAATAGTAAGCAAGCAATACCTAGAAAAGGGCTGACAAACAGAAAAGAGAATATTTGGGTTATCTTTTAATTTTTTAATAACCAAAATTCACTATTAAAGGGTTTGAGGTATATTTAATTAACTTATTTTTTAAGATTTTATTTATTTATTTGACAGACAGAGGTCACAAGTAGGCAGAGAAACAGGCCGAGAGAGAGGAGGAAGCAGGCTCCCTGCTGAGCAGAGAGCCCAATGTGGGGCTCGATCCCAGGACCCTGGGATCATGACCTGAGCCGAAGGCAGAGGCTTAACCTACCGAGCCACCCAGGGGTCCCGAGGTATATTTAATTTAAATAAGCAATAGAATGTATTGAAGTTGTTATATTTTTAAACCTGCACTTCCAAACACTTGTGGGGAGCAAGGAGTGGTACTTATGCCAATGGGAGCCCTCATGGGATAAGTCTAGCTATTGAAATCCACAGGCGTATCATATACGATAAGAAATCCCCTCCATTGTGCTCCTCCAAATGGCCCTCCATCCCAAATGAGTGCATATTACATTTATCATTAGAAAACAACATTTTTACATGTCTAAATGAATTTTTTATTCATCCGTCAATGCCCAGATTGACATTTATGACTCCCAGAAGGCCTATCTAATTTTTCTGTGTGTATAACTTTGTATGAAACTTCATGCCCCAAGAATTGTCTATCATCTTATTATTTATATGTGCCCTGTGTCCCTCTTAAAACATCAAGTTCTTGAGGTCTATGAATTGCATCTGAACATCTGCATGTTTCCCACAGGATCTAGAAAAGTGTCAGCCGTAAAAATATTCCTTCGATTGAAATTAATTAAAAATATTATTCTGAATTTTTCTTGCCACAGGTATTTTCTTCATAATGAGGGCACAAAGACGATGGTTATGTCCTGGTTCTGTTTTGTTTGCTTTGAAAATTCACAAATGAGGGGTCCGTTTGTACTGAGTCTCTTCCCCAAATCTCTGGGTATCACTTCACACCATAACCTTCCACTAAGAACCAGATGTTATAAAGCAATGCCCCAGTGTTGTTCATATTTATGGGAGATTTCAGGGAAAGTGCAGTGCTGAAATAAACCTATGAAACTCTGGGAGCCTGGTGTGCAGGTGAGCTCACAGGCTCTCTGGAAGGCTACATATTATTTTGATAATGAAGACTCTGAACTTGGGTCTGGTGCCATGTTGAATAATGTCAATGCAGGAAGTTCTACTTCAGAAATGTGTGTTATTATTAAAATGAACAGCAAAAAACTGTTCTGAAACAGTTTTAAACTTGTGAGATGTTAACCCTTGAAGTTTTTCCACAGTCAATGAAATCTGTCACTAAGCGTAGGTCATACCACTGGGATCGCCTCATGAGGGGCTACACTGATTTGGAATGACAAGAAATTAAAAATATCTTCGAGCTTGTTTTGCAGGGCTATACTGTATTTTTTTCTTTTTGTGTGTGTGTGTGTGTGTTAGCACGTTGTTGAGTTTAAATATTTTTAAACTAGCAACAAAAGGTAAAAATGAATACCTGTATACTCACTTTTCATCAAATATTTTAATTTAGTCATATTAGTGTGAGCATGTTCTTATTGAAAAGAAAATGTAGATACAGTTAAAGCTCCATTTTTGCCTCTTCCTTGTTCATTCTGATTCTATCCTTTCCCAAAAAGTTTGTTACTTTCAATTTGGTGTCCTTCCTTAATACAATTGCTAAAGAGGTTCCTTTAACACAAGCTCTTCACATTTCATATAACAAATTATTGCATACTCCACATCATTATGCATCTTGATGCTTTCATCAGGCATTTTAGAATACATATCCACTTTGGTGCACATGTCTGTGGACTCATTCTGCCTCCCAGCTGCCTGTTTGGCCAAGGTTGACATATCTCGTTAGGCACTAAACAAACATACAGACAAAAAGCTAGCTTTGGTTTCAGATTTATCGCCACTTCATCTCTGGTGACATCAATGTTTGCCCAATTCTTCAGAAGTTTCACTTTCCTTGAGTTTACTCTGGCTTGGTGGTGTCATCATTTCAGTCCACTTTCCGCATCTGGGCTACTTGTTTCTGTCTAAGTAGGTAATATCTTAAAACAATCATTTGAATAAAAAAAAAATTAAAGCACACTGCTATTCAAACTGTTTTTATCCATAATCAGTGTTGGATCCTTTAGCTGAGTTTAAAATTACCAGTTAACAGTTATCGTTTTGTGATTACTTTGAAGTTATTAGTCATTGCCTTTAAGTTTTTGTTTTCTTGTGGTATAAAACACATAACATAAGATTTACCATCTTACCTATTTTTAGTGTAAGTTTCAGAACTTAAATAGCTCTCAGAACCTTTTCATTTTGTCAATCTCAAAATCCACATCTATATGTAGACCCCACTCCTGGTGACCATTGCTCTAATTTCTATTTCTATTCATCCGACTACTTTAGAGAACTCATATATTTGAAATCATACAGTATTTGCTTTTTTATGTCTGATTTAGCTCACTTGCCAGAATGTCTTCAAGTTTTATTCATATTGTAGCATGTGACAAGATTCTCTTCCTTTTTAAGGATGAATAATTTTCCATTGTAAATACATACCACATTTTTTTCATCTCTTCATCTGTTGATGAGCATTTTTCTTGTTTCCACCTTTTTGTCTATTGTGAATAATGCTATTTTCTTTAAGCTTTGTGTTTTTACCATTAGTCCAACTTTCTTCAGCTGTAGATCATCGATATCTTGTAACTTTAAAAATATCACTTTATATTAGGTATTCTTTAGTATTATTACCATATACCTAAATAGGAGTTTCTTTCTTTTATCTTCCATGGCAATCAGTCACTTACTGTAGTGAACTATTCTTTTTCACATTCCAGAAAATTGTCTGTTTCTCCTGAAATCACTATTATACACACTAGACATGATAGAGATTTGGTTTTTATCCCACATGTTTACAGTACTTCTTAACTTTTTTTTTTTTTTTTGACTCTCTGGACTGATTTATATATAAATCCCTTATTTCTATTGTCCAGTCCATTATTTTTGTTTTGCTTTACCATATCCAGTCTAGAATGTACCCCAGTTATTTGCCATATTAAATTGAAGCAGCACAATTCCAGGTATCTAATTCATCATTTTCTTACCTACCTCTTTTTACTTTATATATGTCTGTTTTGTGTTCTAACTTATATATTACAATAATTAAACTTGAAGATTATTTTTCAAAGCCAGGTAGCCTATTATAAATTACAGAAAAATCTCAATTTCTCAACCCTACACTTTTTTATGTAAGTAAAATTTTTATTTTTTGTTATAAAAATGGTGTTAACTAGGAAGGTCTGGGTGGCTCAGTTGGTTAAGAGTCTGCCTTCCGCTCAGGTCATGATCTCAGGGTTCTGGGATTGAGAAGCAGCGGGGACCCTGCCTCTCCTTCTGCCTGCCACTACCCCTAGTTGTGCTCTCTGTTTCTCTCTCTGATACATAAATAAATGCAGTCTTTAAAAAAAATGGTCTTAAACTATAAACAATGTGTTTTATGGCAAAACACAATTTTACAAAGAAAAGAAAAGCAATTATGCTAGGCCTAATTGTCAACCCAGTCATTAAGTATGCTAATCTCATATAATGAGTTGTGAACTTCATTCTCTTCCATGAATGATCTTAGAATTCAGCTCCATGGAAACAAATAGTCTCTTCTCTGTAGATGAAGTCTTTTTTGGGGTGGTGGGCAATGTCCACTGACTACATATGGCTGATGAATTTGGACTGTGTGTGTGTGTGTGTGTGTGTGTGTGTGTGTGTCCCTAGAGTATTCTGTTATCTATAGAAGTTGAAGAGGCTGGAATAATAGCATGAAATAGATATCTGATTTCAAGTTCTATAGATGATTTGGTCTGAAACTAAACTTTAGGTATATGTTCAAGGCTAAGCTTGATATTTAAGAATGAACTTAATCCCCAGACAAATAGCAAAACAGATTGGAATTACAATATGAACCCAGATGCATCTTCTCATAAATGTTTCTCGAAGACCTTCATGGGCCAGTTGGTGCTTCTACATGGCCTATATTTTAGTCATTAAATACATTTTAGCAGAAGAAGTCACTTTTATTCTCTTTCATTTTAGAAGAAAAACTAAGCTTAATAAAATCTAATCACTGCCACAAGGTTATACACTAAGTGGCATGACTGTGATGCAAAACTAAGTTCTGTGTCTCCAAATCCAGCGGTCTTCTTCTTTTATCATAGCTGCCATATGCGAATATCAACTTGGATATCCATCTGTGATATTTCCATAGGGTCCTGTTTCAGTATTGTTGAAGTTCCAATAAAAATCTAACTACAGCATTTTCTTTGGTCATATAATAGTGAGAATGTTTTGCAAGTTTCTAAGCAAGAAATATCTTGTGTCTTGTGTATCCTCGCAGCAGGGAACTCCGTTAAAATGTTCACTGATTTAGCAGCTCCCTGAGAAGAGAATGACAAAGTAGCTCAGGGGTGGAAGTATAGACTCAAAGGACAGGTGGGAGATCAGAAGAGACAAACTGAGATGATTCCAAGTTGAATTTCTTTCCAAGGTGTAACAACAACTATTCAGGGAAAGAACATCTCAAGGGGCAGTTTAGTCCCTATCATAAGGCCCGCTGTGTCTGCCGCAGTGTTCATCAAGAGAGCAGTATTGAGTTATTTCTGAAGTGGAAGAGGCTGCCTGCTCTCGATAACTAGGTAGGCTGCCAACAGTGAAGGGAGCTCGCAGAAGATTGCATGATGTCTTTCTAACGCTCAAGACCACACTAAAATCCCCTGACACTTTTCCTCTTGTGAACCCAATGTGTGCTTTAATTTGTTGTTTATTTTTCTGTTTATTTTTCTATTTTTCCTGAAGATTCCAACCAAATACTACTATACAGTTTGCATGGATCGCTTGATCGTCAAAGCTCAGCAACATAAACGTTTAAATGGGTGGAACATGGAGCTGTATATATGGTAAACTGCTCCAGATGTTGACTGCGTTTGGGTTGCATTTTATAGACTTAATGAATGGACTTAAGAGCAGAGTATACTAATGCTTTGCCTGAAAAGTTTGACTGGCTCTGCTTATCAATATAGCTGAGAATACTTACACTTGGAATAGGATGGATAATCAAACCATACAAATATTGACACACTTCAGTTTCCAATTTCCCCAATGACTTGGAAATTAGCTGTTGAACTAATCAGACTAAAACTGCCAGAAACTGCTAAGCCACAGGGGCAGTTCAACATGGATAATCTGTGTACTGGAATTGATGCCATTCAACCAACTGGGAGCTGGTGGCCAGAACCTAAGTCTGAGATAAAAAATGTGTAGTTTGCTTTCAGCTGGCTTGGCTTTTCAAATATTCAAACTGATCTTTTCCCTTGGGTCTCCGGGGATTTCGGGGCCATGGGCAGAAATCTGGCACCCATGTTGAACTTGTCTCACGTTTCTCTTTAATTTTTCTTGGACCCAGCTCTAATACACCTTTTCGATAACATTTTTTTAAACTATATTTAAATTTTAGTACAACTAAAATAGACAACTTTCTATCACAAAGGACAAAGCTTATAGGCTTAACAGATTTACTTGTAGACTAATGATCTCAATTTAACGTAATGGGAATTCTGGCAGGATAAGTGATTTATTCAAGGTCAAACAGTCAGTGAAAAGCATGACTTGGATAGACTACACTAATAACCCATTTTATTATTATTGTTATTATTATTGTTATTTTGCTGTTGTCATTATTTATTCAATTCAGCTAAACATCTATTCTTCATGAACATCATGAAAGCATTAGGAATGGTTCAGGCCTCATTTAGACCCAACTCCTAAAAGCCACAGCAGTTCATATGATATAAAGAGAAGTGATTTTTCCACTCAGTAAATACAAAGTAAATTTGGATGATAAGACGTATAGATGGATATATAACACAAGTATTGACATGCCAAACAAATCACAGAATCAATCGTTACAAGAACGCACTGCTTGCAGCACATAGCTCCGTGTGACAAAGCATCAGGGACTCATCTCTCCATGCCTCCGTTGCTGTAACAATGAGGTAGATGGGAGAGCTTGGGCAAACTCTCTTAGCTACAGACCACAAAGATCACTGACTTAAAGCTAAGGGATACACCTTCCCAAAGCCTCCCATTATTCTCAGGGCTGTAATGTCAAGGGTACAAAATCCATAAGAACAGCACGGAAGAGCCAGAAGTAATGCAGGTCAACATCAGTGCATAACTTTCCTGTCTTCGTGCATCTCACATTTTGGGGGATAATTTACAAGTTTGCTTCAGAAGAGAGAGTAGGAACTGATGTCCTTTCTATCCCTGTCATAAATGATCTCAGGTCCTTGACTTTGCCTACTTTATGCACCTCTTAATTCTCCTCTGAGTGAATTTTATCCCACGTGTCTTTGGCCAACCACTCAATTATGCTAAGCTGTAATCTAGCATATCTCTAGCTAACAAACACATTCCAGTGTATTTCATAAATAGCAAATGTGAATAAATATATGCAGTATTATCCATTTGGTTGTACCTTTTTTACACTGAATGAATGGCTATTTTCAATTTGATTGTACACTGAGACCTTTACTTTTGGCAAAAGTGAGCACAAATCTCCTGGAACAAAGAGAAGAATCGATGCTGAGGCAGGGCAGAGCAGTTGGGCGGAGTTGCCTTTTCTTCCCCAGGGTGGAGTGCCTCCCCTGTTCTCACTACATCTGGCAGCACAGATGGCAGGAAAATTAATAGAAGGGAGGAAGCATTGACCTCATGTGGATATAAACAAGTCCTGAGACTACACAGGCAGGCAAATCCGATAATAGCCTTAAAAGAGACCTTGAAAGTTCATTGAGTTCAGCTCCCTGCTGCTGATGGAGCTGTGCTTAACAAAGTCCGATGTCCTGGGTGAGCATCCTTGAGGTACTGTGCGTAGAGATACTAGACTAGGTCAGTGAGGACAGCCGTGCAGTCATCTCCCTAGGTAAGTGTTGAAGTAGGATATGAGCATCTGTTTTATATGAGTATATCTTGTTGGAGATAGGACATGTGAAAAATGACTACGTATGTGCCTCCTATCGCATGGCCTCAACCCATTATTAGAATCCTCAGAGACAACGAGCCTATAAGCGTGTGCTCATCTTGAAACACATCTGTAGGGTTAACCCAAAGAGGTTATGTCAAGAACATGTTGGTAGTTTACATTAATCACTAAATAAGTTATTAGTTGGCTAAAGAATCATCGAGCTTAAAATGACCTGGATTTTGTCCAGCCCTGGACTAGCCATTCAGGCCTGGCTGACGGGCTGATGCAAAAGTCCTTCTCCTCTCCATCTCCTTCATCACTCCCATTAAAGGTGGCCCCACTGGCAATGAGCTTAAACCAAGGCCCACGGGAGGGTTTTAAAGAAAAAGATGTGCTTAAAGGGATAAATGGATCTCATGCTGTGCTTTCTCCCCTTCTACTTTCCTTGAACATGGACTTGGTGATATATGCAACCACGGAAGCAAAGCAAGAGAACCGCAAATTGCTGATATTGTTCCAGCAACTTTTCTAGCAACACATTTTTGTTATATGAAAATAATTAACTCCTATGTTTGAGCCAGGATTAATTTATTAACTTCATTTGAAATACAGCTAAATGATGCACTTACTAGTGTCTAAATATTCTTTAAAATATCTTACCTGCAAAAAGTCTATGTCATCGTAGTCAGAGTAATAATAATCCAACACTCACTCTCTACATTACTCCAACTATTATATTTAGTTTTATAATCTAGAAGGGGCTTTCAAATACTATATCATCCCTAGTATTTCTTTAGACTTGACGATTGTTTTACTCCAATTATTTTTCATCCATCTCAACTAAATGAACCCTCTACTACATATGAAAAATATGTATTTCTCCATGTAAAATTAAATTTGGGAAAAGTGCTAGACATACATATATGACCATCTAAAATTAAATTTGGAAAAAGTGCTAGACAGGCATATGTGACATTTTTACAAAATGAAACATAAAAAGGATTTTTTTTGGAGGAATGTTTGAAAACTACATACGTAGACCATGAGTCCATATATGACCAATGATCAGGGGGTTGTGCTAAATTTGAGTATTCCTAATATTTTTAAATAAATCCACTGACACCCTCAAATTTTACGAAGCCGTGATTCTCTAAATTAGCATGCATCCAGGCCCTTTAGAAAACTTGTTAAAACACAGATACTTGGCCCTACTTCTAAAATGTGATCCAAAAGGTCTAGCTGTAGAGCCCAGCAATTTACTTTTCTAACCAGTTTCCAGGTGATCCTAATAATGCTGGTCTGAGGACCATGTTTTCAGTAGCACAGACACAAAAGGTTTCCAATGATGCTTATTAATAAGAACTTATGCTTCCACTTTTTCAATATGGGAGAGACCAACCATCTTTGGGAAAGATGTTGCTGTATGCTCCTCCAAAGCCATGTTTCTGCTTAATGATCGTTACATAGAAGTGGCAAAATTCTAATTGATATTTCCATCTGTAGCCCGATTTCCCAGGCATATAACTCTTAAACTTATGTAAAAACATTTATGTAAATAAGCATTCACCCCACTCCAATTCTGGTAGCTCTTGTTCTAATGGATCCTGCCATTTCTATCTTTGGAATTCATTATGGTCCATTCCAGGTCCTAGTGCATGTGAACAGTCTTTAAAAAAACACATTAATACTATAATAAAAGAGCGGGCAGGATCTAAAATTCACAGAAAAATGCATGACTGTGTTATGATGTAGTAATCACATTTTCAATTTTTAAAATTTCCATTTAAATAAGGAAGAAAGCATGTTTTTTACCAATCAGTATTCTTTTCTTCTGTTTCTACTTTTAATCACACACACACACACACACACACTCACAAGTTGTACATGCTGGAGAATGCCGGGAAGATGCTACTTTACACTTGATGGAGAGCACAGGCTGCTGTGATAAATCTCATGCAGCAGGTGTCTGATGGACTATTATTTAATCTCTGCTTTGGGAAAGAGCAATCAAATGGTAGCTGTTGGTATTTGTTTAATAAAAACTCCAGATGTTGACAGTGTTTCCCCATGGCCATTGATATATAATGATTTGCACACAGCTGCTAAAAAACCATCAAGCCCCACTACTTCATGTTTTTCACTGGGAATAATTCTTTTTTTTTTTTTCTTTGTGTGTTTTATGCATAGCCCTCATGGCATGACTCACGTACTTCTTGAGTGTTAAATTGAGCCAGCTAAATAAGATTTATTCACATTTATTCCTTTATATTTCTGTAAAGAGCTCTGCCGCATGTGAATGGGGGCATTCCAATGTAACAATAGAATGTCATCATTTTGAGCCTCTAGTTACCCTGGAAATGCAGTGAGCTACACATATTTATATGGGGCACCATTTTGGCACATTTTTGTCGTAAAGTACATATATCCAAGCTTTGAACACAGGCAAAGAGAGAGAAGCACAAAGATTTTTGTTGATTTATTCAAGGGCAATTCAGATTCAGACTCACCAGCACTTGAGTTTTTCCTAGGGTTTAAAAAAATATATATTTCCTTACTTTTATTTTTTTATACTCAACAAATGTCAGAAAGGGGAGCTGTTAAATTTGTTCCACATCCACAGAAGTATTTTCAGAATGATTTTTGAGTTGTGGCAGAATTGGTGGATAGGTGGTGTCCCCCAAGAGCAAAGATGAGTTCTCTCTGGATTTTAGGAGACACACAAGAGGGTGAGGGGGGATCCAACAAGAGCGAAAATGCTTAATAGCAACAAATGTCATGTACATTTCTTTCTTGTTTTCTTTTCAGTTACTCATGGGTGGACTCTTTTAAGATGATGTGGGTAGGGTGCTTGGGTGGTTCAGTTGGTTAAGCGTCTGCCTTCAGCTCAGGTCATGATCCCAGCGTCCTGGAATCAAGCCCCACATCAGGCTCCTGGCTCAGCAGGGAACCTGCTTCTCCCTCTCCCTCTGCATCTGCTTGCTCATGTGCTCTCTCTCTCCCTCTCTTTGTATCTTTCTGTCTCAAATAAATAAATAAAATCCTTAAAAAAAAAAAAAAAGATGTGGGTAATCCCCCTGTGCCTTTTTAGGGAAAGAGAGCCCAGCTGAAGACACAGTCCCCGAGGTGCTACGTGACCCTACTTGGTAACTGGACTTGGCCAGACTTCAGAGATGCAGAGACTTCTGCTCCCCTGACCTTCCCAGTCTCTGTAGGTCACCTCAGATCTATGACAGAGCTGGCCTCCCTCTCTGGCCTCTGCTGGAACATCCCTTACTGTTGGGATAGGAATGGCCACAACCAAATACAGCAATGCTGAACTCATTAGCAAGACATGTGTTAAAAACTGCATTAGTGACACGGAGTGATTATAGGATATTGTGTCAGGTTCCTACTGCTGCTGTAATAAGTTACCACAAACTTATTGGCTTAATACAACACACAATTATCAGCTTATAGTTCTAGAGGTCAGAAGTATGGAATGGGCTTAACCTGGCAGAGATTTCAGTGTCACCAGGGCTGTGATCTCTCCATAGTCTCTAGAGGAAATGCCATGTACTCATCTTTTCCAGGGTCTTAGAAGCTGGTGGCTCCTTGTCCATCTTCAAAGCCAGCAGAGCAGTGCCTTCTAATGTGTGGCCTGCACTTCCCTGGCTGCTTCTCACTCTCTCAGATCCTCTCTCCTCCCCCTCATGAGAGTCCTTGTGATCACATTGGGTGATCTTGTCTACTCTTTCATCACAATACCCTTGACTTCATCACATCTGCAAAGTCCCCTCTACCCTTTAACAGGCTACCTTCACAGATCCCAGGGGGGTAACACACACCCCTAGGGGAGATTATTCTGTCTACCACAAGCACTACAAAGATTCCACACCATGTTCATAAATCCCGATGAGATCATGTCATTCACCCATGCGCTTTATAGTTAACTTTAGTGACTCATCAATTAAAAAAACAAAAACAAGAACAAAAAACAAACCAAAACACAAAACTCTGATTTATAAGAAGTTGCAAACTGTTCTTTTAAAAAATAGTTTTAAGTACTTAAATGTTACAGAGGCCTAAATAAGATTACAAAGAGCATATAAGATTTAAGGCAGCTATTTTGGGCTAAACTATACTAATTACTACTAATTAACTGATTATAATATGAAGATTAGAATGTTAATGCATATAATTTAACATAAACTGATTTGTAATGGAACAGGCTTGATTGACACTTCGTGTTGAGGGCTCTTTCTACTCCCCAGAGTTTATTTATGAATGTCATTTTTACTTGATAGTAGAGGATAGTAAGACCAGGAAAGCAAAGTAGGAAAGAAAATAACATGGTGAGTGCAAAATATGGGGCATCAATTCATCTAGGTCACTGTGTGGTGAGAAGGAGGGGCAAGAGCTCCAGGTGGTAAGGCAAGGTACATGCATGAGTGTGTGACTAGTCTTCAGTAAGTTCTTGGGTTGAAGATGTGAGCTTTATAACTAATGTGGCAGAGGGTTGGGTGAAGTGGTAACAAACATAGAGGGCCATCTGAAGTCATACATAACAAGCTATATTTATTGAGAGTAATTATGACATCAAGTCACCTACGGGTGCAGTGGAGGATCCTTGGGAAGTCATCAGACACCCATGGGTCTTTGGGTGCTCAGTGAGCCTGCCCATGAGCATACCCTTCAATGCATTCTCCATGATCCTCAGGGTGGTAGTCAGGAAATCTTTCCAAACATGAACATTCTAAGCACTTATTTTTTTCCCCTATGAAGTGGGATGTAATGCTGTGACTTTCTGAAATGTCAATGATTATGTGAAAGATAGGAATATTTGGGTATTAAAAACATGCAACTCTTTATTTTTAAAACAGGGAACAAAGAAACATTTTGATGATTTTAGTGTGGTGCCAAGATGGTTTGAACGTGCCACCCACATGGCCATCCATTGAAAAACCCTCCTCAGGGTTCACATTCCTCTCCATATTTGGCCTTTTTTCTCTCCTCACCTTACCTACATTCAGTCCTTAACTTATAAATAATATCTTTGAAACAACTATGTCAAAAGTAAAAAAATGACTCTGTTGCTTAAACCAATGGACTTTAAGTCATTTATTTCACTGGGTTCCTGAGCAACTGTGAACATATTTGATCCATTTTCCCTCTTTCAAATATTTTCTTTGTAGTTGGCAACACTCACTTTCTTGGATTTTCTACTAACACTTAATCTGGTTTTATCAATTTCCTTCAAAGGTCTGTGGTCTCCTACTAAATCCTATCCCCTGTCCCAGTACACAAACCCACTCCCTTAAAAGTCTGTTCTAATACCAACAATATACTCCTCATAGTCACATGCCCCTCTCATAAATTTCCCTTGTCATCTCATATAAATGGAATTGCATAGTTCAAATACTACTTACATGGCTCAGAATTATTTTAAACTCAGTTATTCTAAACTGATAGGAGATCTTTCCCCTAAAGTTACTTCCCCAGTGTCTGCTCTCTTAGCTGGGAGCTAACCCCTCATTCATATGGCCAACCAGTCTCCAAGTCCTGCTGATTCTGTCTTCTAAATGCTTTCCAAATTCACCTTCTTTTCCTTCCTGCCATTTCTATTAGACTAATGCAAGCCACCATCATCTGCACAGCACATCATCATCTACTTATTCTGTTCTCTTTCATCTGCTTCTAAACCTATTCTCCATTCAGAACCAGCATGATCTATCAAAGAAGCAAATATAATTTACAAGGCACTTGATGGTTTGGACTCTGCTTAAAACTCCAGAATTTACGTTGACTTTTCCTCTCCCCTCCTGACACTACTCTGACTCCCAGCTCCCATTAGTCACCCGTCAGCTATACTGACCTTGTTTCTACTTCTCCAATATCACAAGCCTCTTTTCTATCTCAAGCATTTCAACTTCCTATGCTTTGCCAGGAATCATCTGCTCACCTATGTCTCCAAGTACATCCTTCTGGTCTTGCAGACTATGTATGGCCTATCTCATACTCATACGGGACCCTTCATGTGCATACACTTCAATTTACATTGCATGATTATTTCATAGACTGTGACCCAGGCCATTTATCCACTGCTCTATCCAAGCACCAATACTTCTACTTGCTTACAACTAACCTCATAAAAATACATTTAATA
This sequence comes from Taxidea taxus jeffersonii, assembly GCA_003697995.1. Taxonomy (NCBI): domain Eukaryota; kingdom Metazoa; phylum Chordata; class Mammalia; order Carnivora; family Mustelidae; genus Taxidea; species Taxidea taxus. Next base: position 57,254 of record ML092993.1, on the reverse strand, counting down.
CATGAACATCTTTTATTTATTTATTTGAGAGAGAGGGAGAGAGAGAGCATGAGCAGGGGGAAAGGGAGGAGCTGAGCAGGGAGCTCAATGTAGGTCTCAATCCCAGGACCCTGTGATTATTTTTTAAAATTTTAATATATGAATATCTTGACAGATGCATATAAATGAAAATTATCTACTGATAGAAATTGAAGATGGTCAGCTACAGAAAGATGAAGATTCCAAACCACATTGTTGATTGTATATATTCTTCCTACACTGAAGCTTCCAAGATTATGCCTCCTGATAACGTTACAAAATAAATCACTGAAAAAGAGTGCACACAATATAAAGGAACACTTTCAAAATCTATAAAATAAATAACACATGAATAAGACCAAAATTAAGATGCCAAAATACAAATCCTAGTACAAAAAGTTAGAAGAAAGGAGAATAAAATCAACACAAATGAGGACAATCGATCCTTCATAAAGAGAAAACATAACCAAAATCAGAGAAATGAAAACAGAGTCTTCTGAGCTGAAATAATTCCCCAGGGCATGAAGGGTGGGGCAAGGTCACCAAGGGTAAAGATTGAAGGATGAAGGAAAGTATAAGCTGGTAGCCTCTTAGACTTCAACGCACATCTGGCACTTCAAACTCTGGTCCCCGCCTCTCCTCTCTAGGTTCACCTGTAAACACAGCTGCAGTCAACTGTTTGAACGATTTAGTACCATTTTGCACAGAGTGAGTTTCTAGTGAATATTGATTCATTGAACAAATTGAAGCTTGAGTCTATACTTGGACCAAATTACTCCAATAACTCATATTTGCAGACAATTCTAACCCAGCAGTCATTGGCTTAAAAATGTGGAATATTGCTCTCTCTCTCTCTCTCTCTCTCTAGATAGATAGATAGATCTAAAGAGAGAGAGACAGAGACAGAGAGCGAGATAGAAAGAGATTGAGATAGAGAGAGAGAGACTGATTCCAATCAGGAAACATATTGACAAACAAAATAGTTGGGAAACAGTAAATGACTTCTGTAGTTCACAGTTCTCTAATACCAATTCCGTCAGGAAATATCCCTGGAAAGCACAGTGAGAGGCGTGCGGGGGAACTAATTTCAACCTCTGTAATGAAAATACTACTTAAACCCTGCATCCATTCAATCATTCAAAAATATTTCCAGTCTTCTACCCTGTAAGTAGGTGGCAAACACTGAAAATATGTGAGCAAGAGGTTATTAAAATTCCTGACTTTCTCTGTGTCTGTAGTTTCTCACAGAAAACTTATGTGAGTCAGTATTTGGCAAACAAGGTAACTATACTTATCAGGGAAGTGCATCACGCCATGAATGTGGACTCAACAAGATTTAAGGATCTATTTCGCCTCACTGAGAAGAAGACAGTCTGAAGCCTGAAGCTTGGGACAGCTTGTCTCAGGGTAGGTGGGGTTTCGGGGAGTGTCTCAGAAGAAATACCTGTGGGAGTGGTTCTCAAACTTTTAACATGTGTGAGAAACACCTGGGGGTTTGTGAAACATGGATTTCTGGGCCTGCCCCCATCATTTCCAATTCATTAGGTCAGGGATAGAGCTCCAAAATTCTCTAAGTTCCCAGGAGATGCTCTTTCTGCTGGCCCAGGGAACTACTTTGAGAACTGTTGCCTCATTATATAGTTTTGCAATGCCAGGGCATTTATCAAAGAATAGAAAGCAATTCCAAATTCTTAAAAGGTGAAAAAGAATAAGAAACACACTGAAGGTGTAGGTGTGAGGTGGAGGGAGTTCACACCTTGGAGCATCTCTCAAGCTATTTTTAAGAGACTAGTTTATAGACAATTGGAAGATATCAGAGTTTTAAGCAGGGAAGAATAATTCAATTTTGTTTTATTTCCATCATTCTAGCTGGAGCTGGAGAGTGGTCTGTGGAAGAGAGGGAGTGTAGGTAGGGAAACTAGCAAAAAAGGAACAGATGTGACCCACGTAGGTACAGTGGAAAGAAATGCATAAGGGGAATTGTGAATACCAGCAAGAGAACATAGATGTCATGGTTCATGGTGCTAAAGTGAGTTAAAAAAGGCATAAAAGCAGAAAGCACCTGATAGATTGCTTGAAGCTAAAAACAAACAAAAACCTTAAAAACTAAGCAGAGTGCATGTTTTGATGAGACCAAAACAGGTTAATTGAGTTAAATAGAAGTAAGTGCTTCTTAATTTCATGGATCTTTTGGGAAAGGAAAAATAGAAGACAGAGAGACCTCTGATTCCAATAAAATAAAGAACTAAGCTTGCATGAAAATCTTTCTACAAAGTATTAAAGAATCTGGGTTATATATAGCTTTTTAAAATATTGCTAGCTAGGCCAAAATATAATAAGCAGAATCCACAGGGGCTGTAAGCAAGGAGGAAGCAAGCAACCAGGAAACAGGATGGGTTCCCCTTGGTCAACTGTACCCTAAAATGGCAAGGAGAACCTTGAGAAAGGAGATTGGGTCTCTCTGCCCAGTATCTCGGAAGGGACTGAAACTTACGAATAGGATGACAGCTTTGATCTTCACAGTGTCACAGTCTCAGTGAGAAGATGACACACTGCCCAAACATTGAGATGGAGAGATGATATGGCTGGGAAGGCTATTCCTATCTTGACTCAGAGGTTGAGGATAAGGGTATTTTTCTAAAGAAACGAAAAACTCATGCCAACACCTTGCTTTATATTTGTTTGACTTTTCATCCTAGATAAGATGCACAAATGCCCATGTCATTCTGTGAATATAAAAATTGGTAGACAATGACATCCTAGCATGAGCAGTGGTTTCACCCTCGAGACCAGGTTGGAGGAATACTTCAAAGGAATAGGTGCTCATAGTAGAAATCAGTAAGCAAATAAGGGAAGAAAGAAATCATAACTAACAGGAAGATATTTTTCACCAGGTGGGAAAAGAGCAGACACAAAAATGAGGAGGGTTACCACATGAAACTGGAGGTAACTGGAAAAATAAAAGAGTAATAAAATCAGTACACTCAAAAAGAAGGTGTGAGACTAAAAGGAAGTATTGAAAGATGCAAAAAGAAAAATGACAGTGGAGCAGACTAAAAGCAGATCAAACATTAGTTTTGGAAACAACAATATAATTATTCAAATTAGATTTTAATGCATGCCATGAGCAGCAGATAGATATGTTAAAGAGAAAATTCACACATTAAACACGGTAGTTGAGGATGTTATGCAGTATGCTAAAAGCCATAGAAGAGGTAGACAATTGGAAACATTATTTGAAAGATGAGCATAGTATTTCACGAGACAATGAGACATGAATATTTTGAATTCCAAGAGGATAAAAAAATCAGTGGGAGAAAGGCAATACCAAGAATGAAGGAGCTGACCAAAGGACAGAAATATTAATAGTAAAAAAATACAACCAATTTGATCAGAAATAAAATAAAATATGCTTAGGTACATAATGGAAGCATTGGGGCACTAAACACAAAGGAAGGAAACGTGCAAGACACTCTTGGAAGGAGTGTCCTTGATCTTAATCAGTAGGCTATAGGCCACATAAAAATCAAAAATATATTTAATTATGTATGGGTTACAGAAAACATAGGTGAAACATGCTGGTGTCAACAGAGAGTAAGTGATAAAAAAAAAAACCTCAAAAATGAAATAATGGGGTGCCTGGGTGGCTCAGTGGGTTAAGCCTCTGCCCTCCGCTAAGGTCGTGATCTCGGGGTCCTGGGATCGAGTCCCACATCGGGCTTTCTGCTTGGCAGGGAGCCTGCTTCCTCCTCTCTCTCTGACTGTCTCTCTGCCTACTTGTGATCTCTCTCTGTCAAACAGATAAATGGAATCTTTAAAAAAAACATGAAAGAATGTTGGCATAGTAATATTAATTTCATGTAAGATAGACTTTAATAACATAATTAGGGACAAAATATATTATTCCAGAATGATAAAAAGAATAAGAATAACCAATATACCTGAGGTTTAATATCCTATACTTATGGGAATGTAAAAAGATAACAATATATAAAATAAAATTGATGAAATTATCCCAAAATATCAACCAATGTATAATATTATTAGAAATTTTAACATCCCTTATTTTTTTAAAGATTTTTTTTATTTATTTGACACAGAGAGATCACAAGTAGACAGAGAGGCAGGCGAAAAGAGGGGCGGGGGAAGCAGGCTCCCCGCTGAGCAGAGAGCCTGATGCGGGGCTCGATCCCAGTCCCCTGAGATCATGACCTGAGCCAAAGGCAGCGACTTTAACCCACTGAGCCACCCAGGTGCCCCTAACATCCCTTATTTATAACAACTCTTTCTCAAGAGTTAGATAGATAGATCTTAAAATAGTTAGAGAAATAGATCTTAAAAGAATTAGAGTAAAAAACACAAATAGCAAGATTGGTGCAAGTGACAGAGTGGTGAGGAGAGAGATAGAGTCATCCTGAAACAGGCAATATCTTTGATTTTGAACTATCAGTAATTTCAAAGTATATGAAAAATATTTACAGTTAACAATATAGGATACAGAAGAAGTCTCAACATCTATATCAGGCACATATGTCAAAGTCATATTCTGATTCATATTTTGAAACACCCCAAAGCCTCATATTTTGGAAAATAAGATACACACACATTTAGATAATTCTTGGATTAAAGAAAAAACAACAGAAAGTACAAAAGATTTAGTTCTTTTTTTTTAATTGGAGAAAATAAAATTATTTATATTTGTAGCCCACCAAGTTTATGGTGTTCAATAAACTATGAGCTTTTAAATGTGCTCTCATGATCATGTGGGGAGTTTTGTTCCTTTTTTGTTGGTTTTCAAACTCTATGGTTAATCATTTTTAACTCGGTCATATAAATTTTTTTTATTACACTATATGTTAACAAACTAGAAATGAAATCTTACCATTTGCGACGACATGGATGGAACTAGAGCGTATTATGCTTAGCGAAATAAGTCAACTGGAGAAAGACAACTATCACCAGATCTCCCTGATATGAGGAAGTGGAGATGCAACGGGGGTGGGGGTTAAGGTGGTAGGAAAAGAAAAAATGAAACAAGATGGGATCAGGAGGGAAACAAACCAAAAGAGACTCTTAATGTCATAAAACAAACTGAGGGGGGTTGGGGGGAGAGGAGTTGGGAGAGGGTGGTGGGGTTACATTATATGTTTAGATAAAAAAACTTAAAGAAAAAAAAAGAATTTAAATAAAGAATTCCTTTATTCTGAGTCACAAAAGATTTAGTGCTGATTAACACTGGAAAAACAACATATTCAAACTTGGGAGTTTGAACTATTGCAGTAATGTGAAGGAAACTTAAAATGTTTTTATTTATTTACTTATCTATTCACTTATTTATTTATTTATTTATTTATTTATTTATTTATTTGAGAGAGAGCACTAGTGGGGGAAAGGGCAGAGGGAAAGGGACAATCAGATGCCCCGCTGAGCAGGGAGAACAAAGTGGGTCTCCATCCCAGGACCCTGGGATCATGACCCCAGCTGAAGGCAGATACTTAACCGACTGAGCTACCCAGACACTCCAGAAATTTGAAGTTTTTAAAATGCATTCATTCACTTAAAAAAAAAAAAGATTGAGAATTGCATGATGAATATTTAATTCAGTGAGTTAGAAAAAGAGTAAAAGAGTAGGTGCAAGACATATTGAAGGAAAGGAATCATAAATATAAAGTCTAGTAACTAATGAAATAGAAAACAGAATCTAGAGAAAATATATTTTTTAAATCTGGTTCTTCAGAAAGACAAATCCAATAAATGAAACTCTGATACAATGCATTAAGAAATATATAGAAAACACACATGCATACAAATCAGGAATCAGAGTAATGTAGAATCATGGATTCCATTGGTTAAAAAGCAAAATGATTTGGTCATAAAACAAACTGAGGGGGGTGGGGGAGAGAGGGGTTGGGAGAGGGTGGTGGGGTTACATTATATGTTTAAATAAAAAAGCTTAAAGAAAAAAAAAGGCAAAATGATTATATAGATAATTTTCCAACATATGTAAAATGACATTTTCAAAAAGGAAAAATTATTGAAACTTGCTCAAAATGAAACATAAAACTTAACAAGCCATTTGTGAAATTAAAGCTATAGAAGCTATAAATTAACATTTACCCTCCTTCCCACCTACCTCCCACGTGCAAAATTACACCAGGCCCAGACAGTTTTATAACCAAGTTCTATAAAACCTTAAAAGAACATGTAATCCCTAAGTTATATAAACTGTTCCAGAGGACTGAAAAATGAGAGTTTCCAAACTCAATTTATGAAGATACTATAGCTCTGATAGCAAAGCCAGGCAAGGATAGATTGAGAAAGACATTATTATAGGCGAATCAAGACAGTAAGTGCACATTTTTAACTATCAGCATCCCAGCACTCTCACTAAAATTATGAAAGTGGATAATATATCATCAATGAGCCAGATTTATTTAAGAATAGCCCTAATAGTATCATTAACATCAGACAAAATATACATGCAATTCTTCATATCATATTAACAGATCAGAGGAGAAAATGTAATGTGGTCATTTCAATAGATGGTAAAAAAAAAATAAATCAACTGCCAATAAATGAAACTGAAACAATGTATCTGCAAAACAGACATAGAAGATAGCTTCCTTTATTTGTTAAAAGAGGACTACTGCCCGTCAAATAAATAAAACCTTTAAAAAGAAATCTAATGGTGAAATTTTAGAAGCTGTGCTTGAAGTCACGGAATAGACAAGGGTGAGCACTATTACTATTTATGTACAACGCTATAGCTTAAAGATAGTGGGACAAAATAGAGGTAAGTAAATGTAAGAAAGAAACTAAGAAAAAATAAAACTGTTAGAAAAATATGATTCTGTAATAGACTATACAGGAGAGTATGAGATTAAACAAGCAACAGCATTTCCATAATCAAGTAACATGTGAATGTATAATTAAAATGAGGATATCATCACATTCTACTACATTCCTGAGGGCAAAAATTCTTACAAATATATGTTAATTTTCAATAGAGACAATAATAAGAATTTGTCAAAGGACTTACTGTCAGACATTGTTCTCATGGGTAGAAATATGTAATTCAGAACATTACTTTTCTCAAATCATGCTAATTATTCCATGCACTTTTAAGGAAAACTTCAAGTCCTCATCCATGAAGCTTAAGAAAAATGGATCAAAGCTTCTTATAGAGGAGGAAAAGCCTCAGAATAACCCAAACAGAGTTAGAGAACTAATATATCTCCACTATTTAGATAAACTTATCATGAAGCAACAGTAATAAAGTATATATCATTATCATGGAAAAGTACACTTTCTGAAAAAATAGCCAGGAAGCATATCAACACAGGCAAACTCATGCACACACTGGAACTTTCCAAATAACAACTGAAATCGCAAGTCAACATCATCAATAAATGGTGTTGGACAATATTTATCCATATTAAAAAAATACATCCAACTGAGTAGTCTAAATAAAAATGTAATCTACTAGGTTTAAAGATAGAAATTCAAAAGTTAAAAAAAAGAATTTTAAAGAGACTTTCATTTATTTATTTAAATATTTATTTGTTTATTTTAGAGAGAAAGAGCTTGAGCAGTGGGAGGGATGCATGGAGAGGGAGAGAGAGTCCTCGGTCAGACCCCCTGCTGAGTGCACAGCTGGACACGGGGCCTGATCCCAGGATCCTAAGAGCATGATCTAAGTTGAAATCAAAAGTCGGATGCTCAACTGACTGAACCACCCAAGCACCCCAGAGAAAGACTTTTTAAAAGATAAATTTTTTAGACAAGTTTACCAAGGGGGGGGCAGGGGAAATAAATGAAATTCTAAACAATTTTCTACACTAAAATAAACATGGTGCACTGAATTAAAAGATCAACCACAGATGCTCAATGATATTCTCAAGATAACTGAAAAGGACTTGTACCCTGACTATATAAGTAGTTCAATTAACAATTACGCCCAAGTGAAAAAATTCATAAAAATGGTCAAAGGATATGAACAAGAAATTGTTGGATTTACAATGTGATGGAATGGGGTGTGAGGGTGGCTCAGTGGGTTTAAGAGACCCAACCTAGATTTCTCCTCAAGTCATGATCTCAGAGTTGTGGGACTGAAACTTCACTGGGCTCCACACTCAGCAGGAAGGCTGCTTGAGATTCTCTTTCTCCCTCTCCCTCTCCCTCTCTCTCTCCCTCCACTTTCTCTGTTTTCTCACAGATACATAAATGAATCTTTAAAAAAACCTAACTTAACAAGAGATAAAGAAAAGGATATAAAAGGTTCTTATTTCCACAAATGAATAGAGAAATGGATGCTAAAACATCTCATAAATGTCATGTTGGTCGAATCTGCACAAATCTGATGACTCAAAATACTGGCAACACTTAGGCACTCTCACACCCTAACAACACTCATGTCCATAAGGACATTTTCTTGATGATGCTTATTGCATCATTGTTTGCCATAAGAATATAGCAAAAATGTCTCTAATATTAAGGAAATAAATAAAAGTGTCTGGCAAACAGTGGAGTGATAATCGATTGAATAAATGCATTGCCTAAATACACATTTCATAGTCTTTCAATTGAATGAGATTAAATAATCCATATAATAATGATTTGTGCAAGTTAAAAAAAAAACAAGCAGAAACAATGCTATTATTTTTCTATTTCTCCATCATCTATCTCTTATCCATAGAAAGATATATGTTAAGGTAAGGTATAGCTATGGTTATATAAAAAAGGTAAATTAATCCAGGAGTGTTATATGAAAGGAGAGCTATCACTGAGCCAAAAGGAAAGAGGTAAGGTCTTGTTTGAAGGAATATCAACAGCTGCATTCAAGGGAAAGAAGGAGATAGAAAATAACAATGACAAAGTATTAACTAATATGCACTTGCCACTAATTTCTCTGCTTTTCAACATATCTGAAATTTTTTTATACTTTAAAAAATTAACCAAGAGTCAAAAAGGCAGGAAGAATGTGTATTTGGTTAGTATACAAAAATACTGACACCCTCTGATAAAAACTGGGTCACTCTCATGTAAACAGTGCTCTACATAATTCCTTACCAACTGTAGATGTTTAATAAAAGTTAGCTGTTTTCAGGACACCAGGCAGCAAAGAGAGTACTCAGAGCTTCTGGAAACAAACTAGATAGCTTACTGCTACAGTTCCTCAGCCACATTGCTATTGTAGGATTGATAGGACAACTGCAAAGCATCTTGCATTTCTTGAATATCTGTGGTGAGTTAATAATGTGAAGCCAGTTGAAAACCAATTCTCTAGTTAGAAATTAATTTCTGAATATATGCCCAACAAGTAAAGATAAGTAAAGCTCTAGGTGCCTCTGAGAGCTTCATCAAGTCTTTCCAGGAGTCTAGGCTCTTGCTGTATCTGTGTGGTCCCTACACAAACACCATGAGCATCACCTTGGATCTGGTAAGAACTGAAGAATCACAGGCATCTTTCCAGCCATATAAAATTAGAGAATGCATTTTAACAAGATCTCCAAGTTATTTATATATGCATTCAAATTTGAAAGGCATTTTTAAATAAAAATATATATATTAATTGGGATAAATCTGGGTGTTTCTCTGAGGAAACACATAGTAAACATCTAATCATTAAAACATATCTATGGTTTTGTCCATTTTCTAAAAAGACTAGTATAAAGAAAAGCAGTGCACTTTTAATAAAAATCATTTTCATAAAGGTCACTTGTGTCTGATTTAACTGAACATAGAAAATTTAAATGAGCTTGAATCTTTCAACCTTCTTATTTTATACACAATTTAAATCAGATGTCAAGTCAATTATCTGAGGCTATATATGTAGTTAGAGAACTCAGAGTTTTCCTGTCAAACATATCAAGGGAAAGTATCCAACTCTTTCAAAAGACAAGGATGCAAGCATTGAACTCTGAGGACAGATCTGGGTCCACATCCTGATTGGGTCCTGGTTTGGACACAAAATCTCTTTATGACCCGAGGAAAACCTGTCAAGGATCTCTAAGCCTTAGTTCCTACTCTGTAAAAGGAAAGGACTACTCACATTTCTGGTGTCTGTTAGACAAATGAGGACATGGGAGAGAAGAATTTCTTTAGTAAATTTGAATCTCCTTCCACGATACGACTTTTCAAATCTCACCATCTTTTAACGGGTAAGATTTCATGCCAACGACACTCAACTGTGACTATTTTCTCTTTACTTCAACTTTGTGCAAAAAGTCATACAATGACTTATTTTATGCTTTGCTTTTCAGTTTCTTTCCTCTGACTTCTATCATGAGAATTTTGTTACGAATTAAAGAACACCAGAAATCTGTCTGCAAAAGAACACATTTATGCAAGGAGCATAAAATGTTTCATCATAAATTTTGATGAAGATCTTAGAAAACGGAAACATTTATTCCACATGCCTGGAAATTACTGATTATCAAATTCATGCGCTCCCCAATAAATTGAAGCTCTGAAATTAAGGAGGTTCACCAGACAAATACAGGAAGTACAACCTCAATCAGCAACCTGCAGCAGAAGCCACTGGAGCCATAAACATCTAGGAATGCTTGAATGGAACTTTGATGAACTGGTGGAGTCAGAGCATGAAGTAGCATGAGAGTGAGAAAATTCTGGAGGCTGATGATTTAGAGGACGGTCCACACTCTCTGGGGATTTATCTCTAGGAATCTTACCTGTTTCTCATAGAGAAGAGTCTAGGGATGAAAAAAAAAAAAGCCCGAAACAGCTTAGTGTTTCTAGTATGGGTTGTGGCTTTGAGGGGAGAGGAAGGAATAAGTGGGGTCGGGGGAGAAAGATAATTCTGGAGTAAGTCCAGGGAACTATCCTAACTGGGAAAGGGAATTACCCAGCTACAGAACACTCTAGTGTTTCTGCCTTAGCCAAGCTGTCAGGAAGAAGGTGAGAGACAATAATGAAATTTATGGCCAAAGCTCATAGGAGCTTGAAAACAGTGACTTTTAATCATAAGATTACAGAATATTTTTCCTATCTTCTAAATCTTAGCTATAAACTGCATTATAGGGCGCCTGGGTGGCTCAGTGGGTTAAGCCTCTGCCTTCGGCTCGGGTCATGATCTCGAGGACCTGGGATCGAGTCCTGCATTGGGCTCTCTGCTTGGCAGGGAGCCTACTTCTTCTTCTCTCTGCCTGTCTCTCTGCCTACTTGTGATCTCTCTCTGTCAAATAAATAAATAAATAAATAACCTTTAAAAAAAATAAACTGCATTATAGCTAATGTAAAAAGGCAAAACAAAATTTATGCAGATTGAGAATGAAGAAATTGAAATGTCTTATTTTGTACACTCAATGATTTTTCATATAAAAATATATATAAAAAAAGAAAAGCATCTGCAACTAGTAAGTGATTATAACAAGGCCATCAGATACAAGGTCAATATACAAACACCAATTGCTTTCCTATATACCAGCAATGAAAAATAGGAATTTCAAATTAAAAACAAAATGTTCTTTATAATAGCACTAAAAAATGAAATGCCCAGGTCTAAATCTAATAAAATATGATGTTATATATTCATAAACCCTTAGGAAAACTAACAAAGAAGATTTAGAGATGCCTAGGTGGCTCAGTGGGTTAAGTCTCTGCCTTTGGCTCAGATCATGATCCCAGGGTCCTGGGACAGAGCCCCACATTGGGCTCCCTGCTCAATGGATAGCCTACTTCTCCCTCTCCCTCTGCTGCTCCCCTTGTTTGTACTCTCTCTCTTTCTGTCAAATAAATCAAATATTTAAAAAACAAAACAAAACAAAGACCATCTAAATATATGGAGAGATCTTTCATGTTCCAGGATTGGAAGACTCAATATTACATCAACTCTTCTTTATCTATTTTTTAAAAGATTTTATTTATTTATTTGAAGACAGAGAGAGATCACAAGTAGGCAGAGAGGCAGGTAAAGAGAGAAGGAAACAGGCTCCCCGCTGAGCAGAGAGCCCGACTTGGGACTCGATCCCAGGACCCTGAGATCATGACCTGAGCCAAAGGCAGCGACTTAACCCACACAGGCGCCCATCAACTCTTCTTTAATTGATATATAGAGATATTGCTATTCTGAGCAAAATCCTAATAAGCTATTTTGTGTACGTCAACCAACTGATTCTTATGTTTAAAAGAGTAGGGAAAAGACCTAAAATTGCCAACACAATATTGAATGAGAGGAACAAAGTTGGAGGACTGACACTATCCAACTTGGAGACTTATTGTAAAGTGACAGTAATCAGGACAAACTAGCATCTGAAAAGCATATTCAAATATATCAGTAGAACACACTAGAAGTGAAGCACCTGGGGGGCTCATCAAATGTCTGCCTTCAGCTCAGGTTGGGATCCTGGGGTTCTGGGATTGAGCCCCATGTCAGCTCTCTGCCCAGTGAGGAGTCTGCATCTGCCTCTCCCTCTGACCCTCCCTCCTGCTCATGCTCTCACTCTTTCTCTCTCTCTCAAATGAATAAATTTAAAAATCTTAAAAAAAAAAAAAGAACAGAACACAGTAGAGACCCATAACAGACGTAAAAATATAATCAACTGATCTTTGACAAATATGCAAAAGAAATTTAATAAAAAAAGAATAGTCCTTTCATCAAAGGTTCTGGAACAATTGGATGGCCATGTGTAAAAATCAAAACAAAACCAAAACAAAAAATCTAGACAGAAATCTTACAATTTCACAAAAATCAACTCAAAAGGGATTATATATGTAAAATGCAGTACTCCAAAACTTCTAGAAGAAAACATGAGAAAATCTGTGTGACCTTGGGTTTGGTGATGAGTATTTATTTTTATTTTTTTAAAGATTTTATTTATTTATTTGTCAGAGAGAGAGAGCGAGCACAGGGAGACAGAGTGGCAGGCAGAGGCAGAGGGAGAAGCAGGCTCCCCGCCAAGCAAGCAGCCCGATGTGGGACTCGATCCCAGGAAGCTGGGATCATGACCTGAGCCGAAGGCAGCCGCTTAACCAACTGAGCCACCCAGGCGTCCCTGGTGGTGAGTATTTAGATACAACACCAAAAGCACCATCTATGAAAGGAAAAGAAAAAAAAAAAAAAGTGGATTTCATTATAATTAAAAGCATATGTTCTGTAAAAGACATTCTTAAAAGAATACAAAGTCAAGTCAGAGGCTAGGACACTGTATTTTCATATCACACATTTGTTAAAGTACTTGTATTCAAAATATACAAATAATAAATATAAAAAGCAAACTTAACTAGGAAATGGGCAATGATTCTGAATAGATGCCTCATGAGAGAAGATACAGATTATTCAACAGAAACGTGAAAAATGTTCAACCTGCTTTGTCTTCAAGGAATTGCACATTGAAACCATGATGACATACCAGTATATACCTATTAAAAAAGCTAAAGCCCAAAAAAATGCAACCTTGTGCTCCAAAGCAGTTCATCAATTAACTTCAAAACTTATGTCTGCTGGGCGCCTGGGTGGCTCAATGGGTTAAGCCTCTGCCTTCAGCTCAGGTCATGATCTCAGGGTCCTGGGATCAAGGCCTGCATCGGGCTCTCTGCTCAGTGGGGAGCCTGCTTTCCCCCCCACTCTCTTCCTACCTCTCTGCCTACTTGTGATCTCTCTCTCTGTGTCAAATAAATAAACAAAATATTTTAAAAATACCTTATGTCTGTAAAAAAACTGCACCTATTTATAGCAGCTTTATTCTTATCACCCCAAGCAAAGCGACCGAGATAGTCTTTGGTAGGTTAGGCAAACTGTGGTCCATTTATACAATGGAGTATTACTCAGTGATAAAAAGAAATGAATTATCATGCAACAAAAAGCCATGGAGGAGAGTGAAGTGGATATTGTCAAGTTAAAAATCCAATATGAAACAGCTGCATATACAATTCCAATAATAAGACATTTTGGAAAATGTAACATTATAGAAGTTGTAAAATGATCCATGGTGGCCAGGCCTTCAGGGTTGGGCAAGGGCATGAATAACTAAAGTACAGAGGATTTTTAGGGTATTAAAACTTTTCATATAAAACTGTAATAATGGATACATGGCATTATGCATTTGTCAAACCTCCAGAACTTTACAGCACAAATAGTGAATTTCAATGTGTGCACATTTATTTTGGAAAAAAAATTACTTTATGCCCTGGGATCTTAGGAAAGAATGCAGACTGTCACAAAAGAATCCAATTGTGTTAAAAATAAGTGAAACATCTCTTGGAGGAAGTAGGAGGAAGGGACTGCTGATTAGTGTAAATTTTCATAAGAGTAGCAGCTATAAGATGAAAAGTTAAAGCAGTTGCACAAAAGCCTTGGGGTCTGGTTGATGAAGTTTATCCCATTAGGATATGAGTTAACAATTCTGGTACTGCTATACATGAACACTGAAACTGAACAGTGAAGTAAATAGATGAATACATGGTGGATGACAAGGGCCAGGTTCCTCACTATTGGGGTGGGAACATGCAGATAAGCCAGGGGGTAAGGGGGGGCTGGGACTCTAGAATTATCTATATGGAGCATTGGAGAAGTCAGTATTAACTTGCGTTTTGTTGAATATAGAAATGTTTATAGACATGTGTATATGCATGGGTTAGTCTGTGAACCAAGAGTGCCCAGAAGAGATGATATCCTGGTAGCAAACAGCCCACCAGAGCTTGGGTTTTAATGCCATTCTCCACTAACAAGTTCCAGGGCTTCATGGAGAAACGACTGATTCTCGGACTGGGTCAGAAGAACAAACAAGAAGAGCCTGAAGCATTATGTGGGGCTAGAAATTAAGGGAGTGCTAAGAAAAAAAAAAATCCTGTTAATGAGGTTTATTTTCTTCCAGATATTTTACTTATATTGAGTGAGACGCAATGGTAGCTTCTTGCCCTGATTTTCCCTTTTAAACTCAGCAATGAAAAACTTCCAGGTATGCAAATCAGATGGTTTCCCCTGATCATTAAAAGTACCTTAGAGTTCAAGTAAGTTCTAGAGCTAGGAATCAGACACAAATCTGTAGAGCTTCTAATCTCACTTTTTTGCAAATAAACCCTGAGGCTCCTATACTAGGAATATTCCACTCAGAATTATCGAGATGTGCCTACGATAGTAGCAAAAGGGGCGTTTGTATGCTCAAGAAGTGCAATAAACTTTTTAAACATAAAATGAAATTTTACTGTGATTCTGAGTTAAAGTCTATCATTATTTGGGGGACAGATTCCACATTTGTGGCAATTCAAGCCTGCCTTTTAACAAAATTCATCACATAATGAATTATGTCATGGTACTGAAATAGCACAACAATCACTGTTAGGTCATAGTAAAGAAGGGTCGTAGACAATGGAAAAATCTGATTCACTCATCCTGAGAGGCTGTTGTCCCCAGTTCTTTCCTACTAAAGCTAGCAGTGACAGCAATTAATAGCAGCCATGGTCTCTGTAAAACATGAGCTGTGTCCATTGATGCTTCCTCATAGAGCATCAAGCAATTTTATTCACAAATGGGTACTTGCTCATGCAAATTAATGGTAATTACAAAATAAATCATAACAACATCCAAGAAACCCCCATACTCCTTAAACCATATCTAATACAGAATCAATTGCTAATTGACGATATTTAAAATACTGCAAAATATTTCTTTGCATAAAGCTTTGCTTATTTTAAATATTCTAGATTTATTTATTCCCAAATTTCTTAAAGGTAGTGAATGTGGAGTGTTGAAAATAACCATGAGTGTATCTTCTGAACAATTGGTGTATCAATAGGGACAGCTGTTCTTCTCTGGATTTATGCCACTTATACAATTTTAATTGCCTTTAAAAATAGTTTTAAGCATTGATGCTAGAAGCAAAACCAAACTTGGTGGTGAATGTGTTATGCAGATTTACTTGAGCATTTTAGATGTTGTTCATCAACAACTATCTTACATTTTCCACTTTAAAAATTATCTTCCTACTAATCACGTAAAGGAAACATCTATCAATATTTAAGTATTCTACCTTGAAACATGATTTAGCTGCATTCACTTGAATTTCACTTTCAAAAACACAAAATTAAAGATTAATTAGCATAGAACTCTTATTGATTAATCACAATTCCAAAAAGGAGTTTGGTGGTACTTTTGTTCACACTTTGGGTCAATGATGTAATTGCATAAGAGACTATCAAGGTTTTTTCTTGTTTTGTTTTGTTTGTATTTTTACTTTACATTCTAAAATTGTTGAGTTTTTCATGCATAGTGATATGTCACATGATAATTTATTTTTCTTTTTTCTGTAGTGCAAAAATTAAAAAAATAAAATGTAGTCAAGCACAGGTCTAAGTAATGCTAGGTGCAATTCTCATTTGGACCTAACTTTGGTAAGTTGAAATTTCTTATTTTCATCACCATTACTCTTCCAAGTTATTTTCGTGACTATTTCCTACATGTAAAGAATCCTCTTCAGCCTGTTGCTTTTTTTTATATGAGCATTTTCTTTTCCATAGACTTTGACATGCGGTTTTGTGTGAATGTGCCTAGTTGTTAAAAGGGGATTGTCTCTGGCCATCAATCCATAATGCTTGGAATGTTTCCAGATGGCCACACTGATTTTAACTGTTCTGCTGCACAATGTAGATTGTTTTAATGTTGGGCTGGGCTGTCGTTGGGATACTTCCAGAGATAAAATAACTTTAAACCATTTGGCCTTTCTTATCTTTTGTTTCTCATTATTTTAAATCTCTACTGCATCACTTACAGGAGTTTCTTACAGTTTAAAAAAGAAGAAGAAAGAAAGAAAAGAAAAGAAAGAAAAATACACATACAAAAACCTTATAGACTCATATTTCTAAGCAAGATTCTTTTTCCAAGAAATGTTATCTTTTTTTGTGTCCTTTTGTGCTTCTAAAAAAGTCTGAAATTTGATGAGTGAAAAAGAACTGTTATGTTTGTCCTTAAAACAAATAGTAGGTGAGCTATATGTTTTTTCTCAAGTTGACGTCAGAATACTAGGCCTAAAAATTAAAGGAGTCACATAAATTAAAAAAAAAAATTTTCTTATAAATCTTCACCTGCTATCTTAAAAATAAGCAAATAGAACCTTTAAAAAGAACTTAAATCCAGGAAGAATGTTTTTTTTCAATGGATACCTAAGTGTTCTTAACTGTGTGCCTGCATTAAGTTCATTAATCCACTTACAGAAACACTCAGATAGCTATTCCTTGCTATAATTTTTCTGTTAAATATTCAGGTCAAATTATGAAAAGTAAAACTTTTGGAGAGAAAGAATCTATGTATCAAGTTTGTAAGTAATCTGAATTTAAAAACAGCACAGGCCTCACCAATGTTCTGGGCATACTGAATTTTTAGTCCTTTGGTTCTTTTGTTCATGTCTCTGTTTTACTGAATTGCTAGATTATAAGACTTCTTAAGGAGGATAAACTATGCATTATTCACAAATTCAATTCTCAAACGATCCAGAACCACTCCCCTGCCATAAAGAAAATGCAAGCACTGAATATTTTTAAAACATAAAATTAGCAAAATGATTTTTTAAACCCATTTCAATTCAGCTCTGGGAAAAAATAATGAAGAAAAACTACAGATGTAGACTTTTCAGTATTTCCGTATAAATTTGGTATACAAATGCTCAGAAAAAAGTGTTAGAATTACAGACAGAAAGTGCACGTAGGTGGTTCCGTCAGTTGAGCATCCGACTCTTGATTTTGACTCAGGTCTTGATCTGAGTTGTGACTTCAAGCCCCAAGTTGGGTTCCATGCTGGAAAAGGAGCTTACTTAAAAAAAAAAAAAAATTAAAGAAAAAATAAATTAAATTAAATTAAACAAACAAACAAAAAAAGAATTGCAGACCAAAGAAGGTTTAGATAGATATCAGAACAAAATAGTCAAATTGGGGAGCAGAATTTAATGCCTCTAACCAAAATACATCTTAAAAGAATCTGTACCAACTATGTTGTAACAGAAGATATTTTCTCTTTCATATTTCTGTTAAAGTTAAGGCAAAAACAGGTTAATATGTGAAAGAAATATTTGAAGGAACCGGGGCAATCAAAAACATTAAGCTATCAAGTTTCTTGAAACCAAGAGAAAATAACATTTGATAAATCAAAAACTAATTATAAAATGAAAATTACAAAATATAACAGTAGATCTACCTGTGATTTATTTTGAATTTCTCCTTTGATTCAGATAAGAGTTTCGTTTGTAGATCAGATTAAGTATCACAAGATTAATGGCACACTGAGACATGTATTTGAACATTTTTTCAAGCTAGTTCCTTTGGAGATGGGATCCTAAAGGCTTGCCTGTAAATTGCCTATAAGTAATTACAGTTATATAGACACATAATAAATACAAACCCGAAGAATCTTCTCTCCTGGTTCCTTGATTGTTTGTTCTCCTTCTACACAAACTTCCAAGAGTTTTGGGTTCCCCTTCTGTCTGGCAACCACAACCCTAGTCCCAAATTCATATCCTTAAATTTATATTATGCTCACTTCTTCATCTATCTCCTAACAACTTTTCATATGGGGCTTGGCTATTGAAAACTGCTAGGTGATATTGTATAGTTTTCACACCAATTGTTGGTTCCAATTCTCAAGAAGATTGCTATTTTGTTTTTTGTTGGTCAATGATTCTATTTTAAGAATGAGAATTCATAGGTTGAGAATTATTCTTTGGGTACCAAAATAATTCTTGGACTAAAGGTAATCTCAGGATTTCATCAGAATGTTTCATGTGGAAAAGGAAAAAGATACAAAATATGTCACCAAAGTTTACCATTCTTATTTTTTGTAATATAGCTCTACTTTGAACTATTCAAGCAGGCAACATTATTTACATGAGAAAGTGTGATATGAGGTATATAGGTAGAGTTTTCTATTTATAATTCCATTGGAGATATAATAAAGAGAAGTTCCAGATCATAGATTGGAAATGGAAACATTAAAAAAATGGATTAAGATGCAATCAGTTAATTGCCATCTAACATGGCAAGCTGCACTAAAAACAATTTACTCATAGCAAGTAAATTAAGAGTAACTTAGTTACAGTGAGTAAATTATCAGAGTGGTTCATAGTATAACTATTAAAACATGCATACTGTGAAATGGTCTCTATCTGGAGAAGTAAAAATCCTGTACTATTATCATAATTTTTAAGATAAAAGCCTTTGCAAGTAATAATGAATAATTTCATTGATCATTCATCTATTCTGTTATGAGTTCATTTATGTCTCCTCTCCCCACAAAAATGTTATATTGAGGTCCTAACTCCCGGTACCTCTGAGTGTGACCTTATTTGGAAATTAGATCTTTGCAGATGTAATTAATTAACATGAGGACATACAGGAGCAGGGTGTGTCCTAAACAAATATTAAGTGATATTCTTAAAAGAAGGTAGCCATGTGATCACAGAGGCAGAGATCAGTTATCCAACTGCAAGCTAAGAAATACCAAAGATCATCAGCAACCAACAGAAGCTTGGAGGAGGGAGGCAAA